>JAQIYA010001200.1:0-14057 GCA_034699355.1 Microtritia minima | reverse complement strand
ATTTTTAATTAAATTTAAATAATTAAATAGTTTAAAGTAAAGTAGTTCTGTATAAAAAAGTTAGTCAATCAAACCAAAAACTTACATTCACTTACTGATTGTGTTCTTTAGAGGGCGACAGCGATAAGACATTTAGTAGGGAAAAGTATGGCTATTTAGTTGTTGGATATTTAGCTTTAATTATGTCAAAAATAAAGATAATCACAACATTTTATTAGAACTAAATTAGAATTTATGCTAATTTTGATTAATAAGTGATGAACTTTTTATAAGAAGCTATGATTAATTTTTAGTTGTAAAGTATAAAAAATTAGCTGTATTTTGTTTAGATTGAAAATTTAAATTTACTTTCTATTCAAAATTACTTTCCAAAATTACTGTATCTAATTATGTTACTAATCTAATGATGTCTAATATATTTTATATATATTATCAACTCGACGGTACATAAAACTTGCTGAGAATTTTCGTTTTTGATTTAAATCAAATTTAATAATATTTCGTTTGTATTTTGTATAATAATTTTGGTATATTAAAACATTAATATACAGATCTGTAATGCGATCGCTTGTTTCGCTTTGCTCTTTAAGGTTTTTATTTGTGTAAAAAAGAATTTTTAAAGATATTTTTAAAAAATTTACCGGTTTTTATGTTATAAATTTTATAATACTTTATTTTAGCAATTTTTTAAAAAAATATTATACTAAATTTCATTAGTATTTTCACAATAATTCATATAAGAATTCAATGATACAGTATAATTAATGAAAAGTCATTTCAAATCATTTGTCAACAATTAGAGTAACATTTGTGTGTTTTTTTACTAGTGATCAACATAAGCACAGCTCAATGTATGTATGTTTAGCTCATCTTTCAGCTCGTTTTTTAAAAGAAATAAATTCAGCTCCAACTTGAGCTGCATTTTAGCTCAGTTCAGCTCATTATTAGTTTTAACATGAGATTTTGCAATAAAATTACCAAATAATGACTCGACTCAACTGTAATGTGAGCTTTTTTGCTCATAAAATATATGACTGAAACTTCAATACTAGCAGTTTTATATTTAGAATCCATGACAAAATTTTAAAATGTTAAATAAATAATTATATTGCTTTGTATTTATTTATAGCACTAATTTTCAAAGTTTAATAAATAAAATTTTCATTTGTAAGAATTATCAAAACATAATTTACATCAACTCACTTCAGCTCATCCCAGAGCTGATGTCGATCACTAGTTTTTACCAAACATAATATCAAAATTATGAGAACGAAATTAAAAGAAACACATACAGACACTAAACTCATTGATGACATTTTATTTAAATCATAGCTGATTACTAAAAGAAAAGTTGAACAAAAATGTTTATCACAAAATTATGTTTATCGATAAATTTTGTAAATTTTAAAAAAATTCAACACAAAAAACTTGTGATGTGATTAACAATTACCTTTGTTGAAATTGAGCGCTCTTTTAATCAATATAAAATTAAATCGACGACAAAATTTTAGTAAAATATCACTTAAAACACTTCATATTATTTGGCGTAACTTTTGTTTATTTTAATTAACTATTAATTAATTAATTAATTTCCTAAATAACTGTTTTTCAACCCGAAATTTTGAGCATTATTGAAGCGTATAAACTGAATTTTGGACAAATTTTGCTTATAAAAACCTACTTTTATAACCAATTATACTTTATAATCAATTTAACCGAAATGTCAGCTATTTACTTGTTATAAAACACATTTGTCAACTAAATCTATCCAACTCGTCCAACTTAATGTGTGCCAAATTTGAGACCATCACTTTCTTCTAAGGGATCTCAAATGGATTTCAAAAGAGAGAAAATTCACACTAAAACTTAATTTTCTAATTTAAAAAATAATTCATAATTTAAAGTATTACATTGCTTTATACTGTTATTTTAAATTTCATTTTAAATTTATTTATTAATTATATAATTGAAAAATTAAAAATATTAAATTGTTTATTTTGTTATAAAGTAAAAATATAACATATTAATTGTTATTTTCTGATTTCTGTATCTATTAATTATAAATTAAATGATATAATTTGTTTGAGTATCTAAACCCGAAAACCGAAATTTTCTTTGAAATCATTTTTCTTGAATAGAATATTAAAATCATTATTGACTAAATATGTGGAGTTTGAACAATAACTGCTAATATTTACTTATTTTGATTGATAACAGAAGTAATGTCCATCTCTTCTAATGCTATGGTCTGAGATTAGGAGCGTGTCTCAGCCCATTAGGGGGTCAACTGTAAAGGAGAGAAGAAGAATGATCGAGAGAGCGAAAGGGAGAGCAGAGAGTGAGAGAGCGAGAGAAGGAGAGATTAGTTGATGTGTTTTGGCGATCATCCGATTTCGAGTAAGTTGAGAGAATTGCATGGTTTGAAAACCTCGGATGTAGCAGTTTTGACAAGTGTGCACAAACGCATTGAGAAAATGGTTGCATTGTGAAAGGAGGTCAAGACAAAAGGTTGGGGGGAAGGGAAGGGAAGGTGCGAGTATGTCAACGCGGCGCACACAAAAGAGTAGAAACGAAATGTGCAGAATGTGCAGACTGTAGATCGCGTAAAATTCATGGTGCCATCCATGGCTCCATTTAGTCTGCGGGCTCTGCCTACTCGATGTGATGCAGAGACGGGCATAGAGAGGCATAGAGAGGCATAGAGTAGGATAGAGTAGGGTTTGGGCGTTCGGTCTCAGCTTTCACATCGCCAACTCCAGGCACTCAATACGCACCTCTCTCTCTCTCTCTCTCTCTCTCTCTCTCTCTCTCTCTCTCTCTCTCTCTTTCTCTCTCCGCTTTGTTTTATTCAGAAAGCCTCGAGCGAAGCCGTCCAACGTTATGAACAAAAGGCAAGCGAGATATATAGGGTTTTGTAGAAATCGGAAACTGGTGACTGCATTAGCCATGCATTTGCATTCAGGCTGTTCTCACATCTATTCATATGTAACGCAATATCAAAGCCATTTATAACTTATGCGCAATAAGTATTTGAAATATTTTTTTTTGTAGAAAAACTTTACAAAAGTGACAAAAAATAACTTAAACTTTGGTTAAGATCTGAACGTTTAAAATATAGATTCAAAATTGAAAGTGAAAGGAATGAACATTATGTACACAAATAAGTGGTATTATTTGAATAGTATTAATAGCAACTTCTATAAGAGTAGAGTCGAGCAGATCGTGAATTAAGGATATGTAGAAATAGCGAATCTGCATGTTTGACACGCGTGTTCATTCATTTAGACAATTACTTAATCTGCATATTCAGACCGAAATCCATTTCACTATTGCTGGCAATTTCATTGGGGAAGTAAAGCGAAAACGCAAAAAATCGAGGCAATGATAATGTAAGTCACTATTTGATACGAATGTTCGCTACTTTCAAGCGTTGCGTATCGACGCAAAGCACGAAAGTGTGATTCGTTTCACCGATTTTGACAAAATCACGGAAACAATAACTGCATTGTACTACCAGTTTCGGTATCTATCTCTACATATTGAGCGCTCACAGGCTATTATCTAACTTTAAGTAATCCATATTATATTCAAGCTCTATCTCTCAGCACTATCTCAACACTATCTCAGCTCTGATTCGGCTCTGACTCGGATGAACGTCGACCTGAATTAAGCAAACATTAGCCCAACTTTGTGCCAACACTTACACTGCGAGCAGCCGTTCGTAAAAGTTTATCAATAAATGAAATGAGTTGAAAGCAATTATTACACTACAAATTTATTGAGTATAGTCTTCCGTAACTTTACCTTAAATTATATCATAGCTATATTTACATAATATATATATATTTAATAATCAGATGGCATGTTAACATAAATTGTTATCAAAGATAGTCAACAAGAGTCCGACAAATTGATATGAGTTGCACAACACGTATCACACAATCAGATACACTCACTCATCATATACTATGTCAATAGTTGTTGATTCATAGATGGATCGTGACTGTGATGATACCACGAGTACTGCGGAATGTAACTATTGCTCATCGCGGCCACTTTGGCCGACCCCATGTCCCACGCCGTGATGGGCGGGCTCATTGCCGGCGGGCTCACGGCCGTCGCCAGCGAGGAGTTGCTCGCCGTTACTGAAGCACTACTCGGCCCGACGGGCAGCAGTGGTGGCGGTGGACCCACACTCGGCGGCGAATGAGTTTCTGGCGTTTCGGGAGGTGTTTGCGGTGTTGACGCTGTGGTCGGAGGTCCCAGTGATGTGCCTGTCGTGCCCGACGAGTTCGGCCCCTGTCCTACTTGAGAATTGCCGCTCTGACCACTTCCCGGCGGTCCCGAACCACCCGATTGCTGAGCCTTCAGCATCTTCTTGTACTTACTTCGCCGGTTTTGAAACCAGATCTTTACCTTCATATGAGAAACATGCGTAAGAAATTAGCTATTGATCTTAATATATGTTTGCATTTCTGTAAAGCGAGTTGTGTGCGAAAATTATTTATGCGTTAATAACTTTCATCTATAAGCGCATTGAAATTTGTGCAGCTGTTACTCAAATTGTGTTTTGCTGTTTGATCGCATCAAATAAGCTAACAGTATAGTGTAATATAGTATCATATAGTATAATACATGTATAATATAGTATATAATGGTTTGTGAAGGAAAGTAATAACAAAACAAACATCAATATTGAGCACAATTGATATACATAATGAACAAATGTATCTCAATCTTTACAACTCGGTTCAAAAATAAAGAATTGTGTTCAGAGCTCGCATTGAAAAGGGTTTTGAGCTCATTGCTATTGATTGGGTGACACATTTATTTCCTCATATAGAGTAAGTTAGCATTTATTGCCGACACTATTACACCACTATATATATTGACGATATGCAAAGCATGCCTTACGTGGTATTTCTAATTCATTTATCTCTCGCTATCATAATTAGCAAATACACGCAAAAGCGAATTAATCAAGAAATCTTTTTTTGTTGACACAAATTTCTGTATTAATCGTTATTAATAGTTGTAGTGTCGCACTAATGTAATGAAGCGAAAAAGTGATAGCTATTCAAATATGCTCCACATTGGCCATGATTGTGGAGGATAAGTGTGGAGAAGTGAGCAGAAGTGAGCAGAAGTGGTGGCAAAAAATAGAGAAATTGTGGAGAATAGTGGAGTGAATCAAAAGTGAAACCGGTATCAGACAGGATGGCCTTATAGAGCGAGTCTTAGATATGCCTGTGTGTGCCATAACACCGATATATGATGTACTAAACCAAGGAAAACATGCTCCGAATGGGAGGAAACCTGAATCTTAGTTTTTACATCAGATGGTAATGATAATGACGACGATGGCGATGATGATGATGATGGCGTCTCAGGGAATTGCGCCGCAGGGCTAGCATTGAGTGCATTCAGTGCGCCAAACATGAGCGCGGTTTGGGCTGCATTGGGCTCCAGTGCTGAGGCAAACGCTGGCAAACGCTGCTAATGTCTTGTGCTGTCTTAGTCTTATGCTCGTTGTTAATGTACTTTACGACCTTCGCTCACAATGTACTAGTATTAGACCAGTATTTGACTATGATTTGAGTAACTGCCGCACTAATACTTGGGTAATACTTCACTCTAATCATGCATATCTGTGATACACACGAGAGTGGCATAACTGGCATAAGAGTGGCATTATTATCGCAAACTGCTTAATAGCACATAGCAGTCCGACATAGCTTAGCGAGCAATGAGGCTATCGAGACAGAGTCACCATCAATGACAACTTCCTTTTGCTGAAACAGTTGAGCACTTGTGCTAAAAAGTGCGGAAAATCCAGTTAACGTGAACAATGCTCTAAAGGAAAGTTATGCTCATAAAGTGCTGCAAACCTGCAAATACGTGTGGAGAGAAATTTCATTTTAATTTAGTTGCGTTTCATGCCTTCCTATGCTTTAGTAAGCCTTATGCTATGCCATACTAACACATAGTAAGCCTCTCTATGCTGTTCTATGCCTTTATTCCTCAAACAAATCACAAAATTCTCGTGTATAACAATATCATAACAATACCCAAAACGAGGCACAAACACATTCACTGCAAGTTTTTTGTCTGATATATTCTTATTCATTCGCTGGCATGCACTTCAAGGCCGATCATTTGATCTTGGATTTTACAATTAAATATTTTTTTGTTCCTCGTTTATATCCTCACACGATAAACACACACTAATGGATAAAAATCTTTTGAATAGCAAGTAATGTAAAATTAGCATTTGGCGAGTGTAACGCAAACATGCAAATGCGAGGTCTGTGGTGTCGGAGTGTGTAGAGGTAGAGGTAGAGAGAGATTAATTTATTCCGTCATTAGTTTGGTAAGAGGTAAATGTTTAGTTTCATGTAAATTCAATGCGGGCCTCGAATACTGCCATAACAGATCACATTTTCCTTCATTAGTTTCGCTATTAATGAATTAACAAGAATTGAAGAGAATTTATTGCTTATCGAAACAATATATAGATTGCATATTTATTTGAAACATTGCACACAATATGTCTCACACAATAGTATGTCTCAAACATATACGTCTTGGAATACGTGAAGCAATCAAAGTTGCATACAGTACTGCACAGATAAACTGTTTTGAAGTTCGCATTTCGATTCGTACGTAAGTGTGCAATAAGTGTATAGTTAGCAGAGTTAGGCGCGTATTTGCAGATCCTATCGGTTTCCAATAAAATTCAGAATAGACTAAACTGCATAAAGAATAAAATATAGATTTACTGTTCAGTGGGAAATGAAACATATTTTTTATATTTGCTGCGCTACTGTACTCGAAACTAACAAAAAAACATTCATGTAATGCAAGTTCGAGTGTGCTATGCTTTTCGATGATACAAACAAGTGAGACACACATGAAATGTAACTGCAATTGCTGTGATGCACACAAATGGCATCAAATCTTTCTCACTCTCTTTGCTCGCAATTCGCTCCGATCTATGCTAATGTTTTTCAAAAAATTGTTGTATACTTTTTTTTATTGAACTGAGGTTATATTCAAAATACGTTTGCGTGAGGATGATATGAATATATAATTAGAGCACGACATTTCAGTGTAATTAAAGTAGAAAAAGCTGAGGTAAAAGGCATAACTTTTTCTGTTCTACTTGAATGAAAAAATCGTTTCTTAGAATATCTCTTAAACAACGGTTACTTAAAGGCCTAAAAATAAATGCAAGCATATTCACAATATTAAGATACAATTGTTATGCGTTATGCGCTCCATTAAATAGTTGCGATTAGTCATATCAGATCGTAAAATCATTTCTATCTCGTGAAAAATCAGTAACAAAATCATCGCACATAACCAGCGAATAGCTTTTGATTGTTGTGCTCAACAAATAAAGCATAATTTACATATTTTACATATTTTATATATCGATGTGAGCTCACGAACTCGTACGGACGTAAGGACTCTACAAAGTATAATAAAAACACACTTTCAGTGTATTAGAAAACAATCATTAATAAAAGTAAACGTTAATGAAATTAGGGATCACTTGATTAATGCAGACAATAGAGTAAATAACTATAATAATGAGTTTAGGGTACCATTTAAAACCTCAAATTAATCAGATTATTACAAAAATAATTATTTTATCACATTGTAAAATAGTGGCGCTTTTGTAATAAAGGAGCAATTAATGGCATAAAGCCTTTCCACACCTCATAGAGCACTTTCCGTAAACTCGGTAACAAAATCAACGTCATTGTAAGCCGTAATAAAAGTGAGTAACCCTGCAATTAGCGCCCACAACACTGCTTATTAGATGGGCTGACTATAATAGAAAGTCAGGATTTAATAAGAAAACACGTTATATGATTACATACATAAATGCGAGCAATAAGGAGAACCTCACTATCCTTACTCTCCTCACTATCCTCACTATGCTCGCCATCCTTACCATCCATGCTATCCCTCCTGCCTTACTATCCTCTTTCGCTCAACTATTAATTTCGGTTTCATAATTAATTGATTTATAGCTACTTTAAGCAAATGATATGAGAAATTAAAATACACTGTTATCATATCATCATAATTATGATTGTTAGCCATTCAACTGTTTAATTGGCTAATCAAATAAAAAGTATAAACATGTAAACAGTGAATGGATTAGTGGGAAATAATTGTAAATCACAACACACTCACAACACACAACACAAACAGCAATTTGTAAGCTAACAGAAAGAGTGCCATAAAAGCGGGCATAAAATAAGAGGAATGTATTGTTATCGATGCTAATGTGACAGTTGGGTCTGTTCGGACCCAAACCGAGCCCAAAGCGTGCAGTAGTGCTAGAAGTAATGCTTGACGTTAAGCATCATATTATCGTATCGTTAATGTAAATGGTAATACTTTCACAATTTATTATCGCAGGTATTTAAAAGCATAGCCACTGTTACTCTAGTGGTGAGAGTAGAGTACGAGCTGTACTTTGGCAGTGCTTAACACTAATGAACCCATAAAAGCAAAACTTGTCATGAAGAGTGTCATTTATGTGCGCTCGCCTTCGGAATCGCTATTCTGGTGCGAACACTGCGAACAACATGAACAGCGTTAACCACGTTAACAGATCCTTGTCACTCAATGCACCACTTGTTGCTTCTGTTAACATTTATAACAGCCTTGAATACCGAATCAGAAGAGTTCACGCTGTGAGAGCAAAACTGGCAAAACAATCAATTGTGAGTGCGGGACAGTTCGTACTGTTAGCTCAAATGGCATTTCAGACTTTCACTTCACTTGTTTCACATCCGTAAGCTTTCAATATTGAAAATTGATTTTATGATAACCTACTTTTGATTTTGATCTACTGCTACGCTAACAAATTGTTAGCTATGAAAAGGAATCAGCGAAGCGAGCATTACATGATATCTGTCAGCTATCTATATATCTGTTATGTCTGTTTTGGTCATTTCGAAATTAAACGTGCCGTTCATTTCATTTCAAATGACTTTATCGCTATGTTAGCTGATAACAGATTGATAAACGTAATTAAATATTTAATACTGTAAACTCGCTATTACTTTAATGACATAATTAAACTACTAATCATCTCTTTATGATTTAGTTTGATAATAGTCTTAATAATAACAAATATAGTTTGATAATGAATTAAACAAATTTATCAATTATTTTATAAAAATTCTCTATAATTCTTTATAAACTCGCTTTAAGTTAAAGTCAATCTATAAATATTATATGTTTAAAACTAACTTTAAAGTTTGATAGAGTAAATTGTATAGTAATTAATATTAACTGTAATGATGACAACACATGAACAGATTTAAAAGCATTCATTAGAACGCAATAAAACATGGTTCACAAAAAATAAGTAAATCAAACTTTTACAGGTTTTAAATTTGTAAATACTTTCTTTGCACATCTATGACAAACTTTATGCAATTAAGTTATTAACAGAAAATAAAATTTGTTATTCGAAAGTTTGTAATGAATTGATATATTTTATTGTTGTTATTGAATTGTTATATTTTAAGCGCAACTATTTTGAAGTTTGAAATTTTACAAAATTGAAATCATACCTGCGTTTGAGTGAGGCCTAAAGATGCTGCGAGTTCTGCTCTTTCAGGCAATGCTAAATATTGCGTTCTCTGAAATCTCCTATTGAGCTGTTGAAGTTGAAGACTTGAATATATGGTGCGAGGCTTTCGCATTTTTTTCCCCTTTCCGTTTACCCGTAATGTCTCTTCCAAACCACTTTTATCTGTTAATTATATAAACACAATTATTGCATTTTAAGCTGTAAATTGATTGTATGAATAAATATAAATCATTAATAAATCAAACATATAGTTTATTTTAATTTATATTTTTATTTGTATATCACAAATGAAAGATATATAAAAGATTGTACTTAAGAATACTGTATTATTTCAAATATTAATTTATAAAATAAAATAATTAATAGTGTTTGATTAAATTACTTTCAGAGAAAAAAATCTATACCAACGTTTTTGTAAATAATACAGTTTATTCAATTCACTGTAAGTTTCTATTGATATGCTTGTATTTCCACGGTATGACTGCGTATTGCAAACTAAGAAATATAGTTCAAGAAAGTAATTTAATATTATTACAATATATTCCTTTAAAAATTATCGGAATCTATTTTAATATAAAATATAATTCAATGTATAAAACTTCTAGATTTTTAGTTAGATTCTTACATTATTAAACGCATGCTTTTTGATTATATCTAATTCGTGTATGAATTTCAAGCATATTATGATTTAGATTCATAAAATAATTTAAAAATGCAAATTCGTATATAATTTTTAAAACTACACTCATTAGAAAGCATTTTAAAATAAGCAAATTGAAACTGTTAGTAAGTTTTCGTAACTAAAAGATTAAACACTGAAGAAAGAGTTTACGCAAAACTTAATGTTTTTAAATTTTAATTTTGATTAAAAATTGTACATTAAACTGAATTTTATAAATACAATTTTGTAATATTTTTCTGATAATATAAAACATATAAAATAAATTGAAAAGTTAGACATATGTAAGTTTTAATATTTTACCGAATCTCATTAAAGTATACGAAATTTCATTCAAAATTAATAGATTCGCATTTAATTTTTAATTTTCAAACATTATCGAATGCAACGATTTTCTAAAATTCGTTAATAATTTATTTAATAAAAAAATTAAACAAAATATACTGTAAATATTAATCTATTTACTGCTCAATTCATGCGGTCATAAATAAAGAGTTTGTCATAATAAAATGTTAAGGGTTTGCTTTGAAATTCTAATGATGTTGTGCAGCAAACATAACAAACATAAGTGGCTCATTAGTAAGAATATTCATGCGAATAAATATATTTGGAAAATCTTATTTTTTACATCTTGTTTGGCGCGAAATACAATTTTGAAGCTTTCATTTTTGTCTATTGCATCAAAACGATCACAAATCTCGTCTTACATGTTAGTCAACTTATAATTTTAAGAATAATAAAAATAAATGGACAAATTTTAAATTATACCAAAAAATCAGAAGCTTAGCTATATTTTCGAACTAATGTTGCATATAATGCAAAAATAGATTGCAAATAAAATATTATTATTTACAAACGCATAGGAATAGCATTTTTTGCTTCACTACAAACACGGCGTTTAGCAGACCCTCACCAAAGTATTTACTTTATGTAAGTTAGTCACGCGAAAGCATATGTTGCTCTTCACTTGTTTCGCTGCTTTATTGTCATGTAATTCACACATTGTTCTCTACCAATAAATCTATTGCAGACTATATCAATAAATTGCAATTGAGTTGCAATTAATATATCGTTTTATTAAGTCAAACATTGCGTTAATTGACGTGTTATCCCATTTGAATTCGCATTTATTAAGACTTAACATTATTAAGACGAATAAATGAAATTCAAAAATATCTAATTATCTTTAATAAGAAATGTCGAAACAGATAGCAATATTGTTAGTTAGCATTACAAATCAGATTTATTTGTTTGATAAACTGCTATTAAATGGTTATTACTGTTGTTTAAAATAATGGCAAGCCGTACACAATAATAACAATGATTGTCTGATGATAATCACATCGCTGTGACACTATCCCATAATAGCACTTATTCGGTATTAAAAAGGGAAAGCCAACCTATAATTTGGTGGGTTAGGTCAGGATAGCGGGATAGGTGCAATTAGCGATGAATTGAATGAGCCAAGCATTTGGCGCAATCCAGCGCTTCCGACACCCGACCGACGATTGCATACGCCATCAACACATCACATGCATTGTATCAGCATTTATGTGCCACTTATGAACATAAATGCAAGCATTTAAGATTTTAAATGAAAATTAAAGATTACGCAAAATATCTCTTCCCTATCATTATTGTCATTATAGTCAATTTAATAATAAAAGTGAGCTACAAATTAAGCATATGTTTGCTTCTAATTGCGTGTAAGAGTAGAGACAAAGTAGTGCACAACAAATAAGTGGTTTGAGTGCTATTTAGTGGTATTGAATGTATTGAGTGAATTGAGTGGTTTGGCGCGAGTTTCACTTACCGTCTCTCGGAGGTGACGGACACGGAGCACATGTGGTCACGTTCGGTGGATATGTGCTGAGATATGGGTGTCCGGCGTGGTGTGAGTATGTGTTATGGAGGGGAGAGTTGTTCATCGCTGCGAACGAATAGGCGCCCAACGATCGCGACTGTTGGCCGGCGAACGCCTCGTGCGCCGCCTGACCGGCGCCCGAGTAGGACGACCTGATGCTCGAGTAGGCCTGATGGTGAGGCATCGCGAGCCCGGCGGCCGCCGCCTGCTGTTGGATCTCCATGAAGGCCGACTTGTTGCCGACCGCGTCCTGGTCGAGACCGTCCACTGTACCCATACTCGGGTAAGTGGCAGAGAAGTCCGCAAAGTTCAACGTGATTACGGCTGACCAGACCTCACACACAAAACGACGCGATTAACTGTGATTAACCGCGATTAAGGGCTCGAAAGCGAAGTTCGCCAAAGTTTGCGACACTGTGTGCGCTTCGGTTCGGTCCGATTGGCTTCGGTGTTGGCGGCGATGAGTCGTAATTGCGAGTCACAGTAAGCAGAGAACACACCTCTTCGAGACACCTCTCGCGAGTGAGTATTATTTGTGTTTGAACACGAAATTACTCTTCGCCTTAACTAATAACGTCTCGTCTCTACTTTGCGATCAACAGCTTTCAACTAAAGAACGGCCGCCTATGCTATGCCTTCTCACGGCTTCATGAATATGAATGAATGCGAACGCAGTCTAAGCCTCATACGTCTCATAGTCTCATACGTGAGCGCCCATTCGCCACACCCGACCTTCTTCTCGCCGCTCTCCCATTGGCTCTCACACGCGTCCACAGCGAGCGCTAACAGCAGCACCGCGTGTACGCCACTCCCGACGAGTGTCAATCAACGACTCGTCCCTCCCCGTCAGTACACGCTAACCGCCTGCGGCCAACTGCACCTTTCAGGTAGACTGGCCTGATCTGATGCAGTGAATGCAGTGCAGTGCACGCCAATTGAGTATCGTATTTCCATTGCTATACTGATGAGACCTTAATTTCAAGCATATGCGCTCAGCTTTACATACCAATCAGCCAACTATGCTTAATGTTTTGCTTATGTCTTTCTGCATTTCAGATTAAGCCCAAATCATAAAAAACTTTCAGCCAAATTAAATCGACTTAATAAAAAAATTAAATGTTACGTACAGTCAAATGATTGTTTTAGGGATTCGAGTTTAATTCAAATTTTAATTTGAAAACAAATGTAATTAATATTATTTCGAGATTATAAATTATTTATCTATATATTTATAATATTTTTTGCATAAAAATTTCAAGTAATGATTTTAAAAGTTCTAGTATTACTATTGATGTGGTGCTCGTGTAGTACATGATTGTTAATAGAAAGTTTGGCGTGCCTTAAGCCAAATGATCAAAGCCGACAGCGCTGGCGCCACAGTGACCTCCTGTTTCTTTGACTGACCGCTTCGTTGCCTCAACAACACTGCGATTGAAAAGAGACCGAATCAAACTTCAGCCACACTCACCTATTTCTTATTTATTTTACATTTGATTTTTGTTTCAACAATAGTGCTTTACATTATTTTTATAATTACATAAGCGCTCAATTCGTTTGCGCTTTAATAATTTATGCCAACAATAGTTTCGGATTAAATTTCCTAGTATTACAATTCAACAAAGCTTTATATAAACAAATCAGCCTAAAATTACATATTAGCCTCTAATATTGAACTTATATAAGTTAGTGATAAGCCGTGACATGGCATTACCCATATGGCCATATGATATGAGGTCCATTTCCTTTGCTGAGGAGATGGACGGACAGACTTCTCAAATCCTTAAGTTTTTAATGCAAAATATTTTAAAAGTGAATATAAATGTAAATTTTAAATGCCAAAAATAAATTAAGTTGACTACAAGTAAATAACTCGTAATTTAATCCTTAATTTAAAA
>JAQIYA010001199.1:0-14062 GCA_034699355.1 Microtritia minima | reverse complement strand
AATCAACACACAAACAACATTTTCGCGTTTATTCACTCATGTTTTTAAAATAGTTTACTGTAAACTATTTTAAATAACTTTTTCGCTCAGTGTTAGAATGTTAGCCTTTATAGTTTGTTAAGATATATTTAAATAATAACAAGTCTATGAAGTTTGCTGTATTTGAATGAGCAAACCATTAATGTTTGGTCGGCTTTGTAAGAGTTGCTGTTCAGCTAAAGCTGACGAACGACGCGAACTCACTCTAAACGTCACAACATTATCAACTATTATCACAACATTTTATATGCGAGAGAAGCGCATATAAAGTGGGAGTTTTGCACATATGATTGTTATCTCAATTATTATTATGTAATTGTTAACTATTTCGAGTCTCATTTCAATTGTAATTATCATATTATATAATTGTTTTAATACTCTATTAATATATTAAATGTTCTCAAATTATTAATAATTTATTTTATATTTATATAAACTTATAAATTAGCAATAATTATGACCGCAATATTTGAAATGAGAAATAATGATAAATGTTGTTCAGGTGTGCGATAATGTGGTTATCATATCAGAGCTATCAGTGATTATTCATCTCTGCTGAACATATAGTGGTAGTGAGTTGTGATATAGGAAGTGATATCGTTTGCTATATTTGCTGACTATGGCTGAAGACGAGCAGATAATAGTAGTGCGAAGAAGAGAAAGCGGACACTTGTTGTCGTTGGGAGAGAGACTGGCGTTCAGTGTGGGGCACGTGCTTAACGACGTGTGCGCGTCGATGTGGTTCACCTATTTGTTGGTTTACATGCATTTCGTCAACAAGTTTCACAGCACCAGCGCTGGCGTCCTGCTCCTCATCGGACAGGTGGCCGACGCGGTCGCCACTGTATGTCATGCGTTGCGTTGCGTTGCGTTGACTTTTAATGATCTTGTTGTCAGCCCTTCGTAGGCCTCGAGTCCGACAAACAGCACAATTGGGCGCTTTGCAAGTATGGCCGCCGAAAGACATGGCATCTGTTCGGCACGGTCTGCGTTCTGCTCAGCTTTCCGTTTCTGTTCAACAAATGCATTGAATGCGAAAACTCGGACGAATCGGCGCAAGTGTTATATTACGCGGCATTCATTGTGGTGTTTCAGTTCGGGTGGGCGTCCGTACAGATATCGCACCTCTCGCTGATTCCCGATTTGACCCCATATTCGAGCGAAAGAGTCGAATTGAATGCTTGGCGTTACGCGTTCACCGTTGCCTCCAATATAGCGGTGTATGTGATCACTTGGATTGTGTTTCAAGTCGATGGCCAAAGCAATGACGATCACGTGGCACCACAAGACGCGCCTGTCTTCAGAAACGTCGTCTTCACTGTGCTCGCTATCGGTTTCGTGTTTTCTTGCATTTTCCATATCGGCGTCAAAGAGAAACCGAGACCGAGATTTTCTCAAAGTCTAATCGAGTCGAGCGACGGTTCGCCGGAGTTCTGTTCGGTTCGCAATCACCTCAAATGGAAGCACTGGTTTAGCGAATCTCAATTCTATAAAGTGGCGCTTCTTTATATGGCAACTCGATTGTGCATCAATTTAACTCAAGTTTATACTCCACTTTTTTTGCAAGACTCTCTCCATCTTAACAAAGTATATAAGTTCTCATTATTTTAGTTATATCTTAAGAATGTATTCACACAAAAATGCTGACGAGTTATAGTGACGAGTCAGTCAACATTTCCATCCTTTAATTAATTTCATTTATTTTCAAATTATTTTTATTATTACAAAATTTTTATCACAGTCACTCTCAAACATTAGTTTTAGAGTGTTTGTTATAGCAAACTAATGTTTGAGAGTGACTGTGATAAAAAGTTTAAACTCGGAGAAAATTTTCGGTTTAATACCTAATGATGTAACTGAATATAAGATCGAATCATATCTGAAAATTAATCAATTTATTTAAATTAGTGAAAAATGTTAGATATTTATTTTTTTGTTTACTTCATCGCAAATAAGATAAGATTTATTTGTTTGCTTTAGTAGTGATTTAAATGATAATAAATTTGCTCAATTTTCTCATTGTTGTTCATTATGAGTAGGTCTATAAATGTTGATAAGTCTAAATGAGTCAGAATTAGAGTTTCATAATATGTGTCTCTTGAATGCATTATTTGGGGTCAAACTCATCAGATTTGTCTAACAATACCTTTTTTAAATAATTATAAATGTGAAATAAAATTATTAAGGCTTTATTAAATGAAATACTTTTTTAATTAAAAATACTTCTATTGCTTTTAAACTTGCGTATACTTAAAGTTTATTTAACGAATTTTAATTTTTACTTAAATTTGGTTTAAACCAATTCTTCGCGCGAGCTTACACTAGTTTTATAACTAATGTTTTATTAAAATTTAATAAAACTTCTATTGAATTTAATATACAGACTGTAAATTGAAAATTAATGAAGCGATAGATCAACAGATGGAGGAATGGGGTATTAAAGTATTTTTGGTTTAGTGAGCTTTTGTTAAAAATAATGTTGAAGTTTAAATTAAATAACTAAAAATTTAATCGATTTGATATTGCAATTTAGTTTTTTAATTTAAGTTAAAATTTGAAAATTTCTCTTTAGGACAGTATCGCATACATTCCTTTGGCAATATATTGCAGCGGATTTGTTTCGTCGTTTATTATGAAATATTTGAATGTCCACATCGGAAAAAAGGTAATCTTTACGAATAATTATAAATTTTTAAAATTTAATTTTTATTAGATAACATATTTTTTGGGCAGTGTTTTATCTCTTATTGCTTGTGCGTGGCTATACTTTGGCAAAAATGATAGTTTTAAATCGTACGGTATATACGGAGTGGCCATTCTTATCGGTGTTTCGGGCAGCACTATGTTGATCACCAGCCTTTCGATTACCAACGACTTGATCGGACACAATACCGTATGTTATGCTCCATTTATAGTTCAAACATTTATCAATCATTTATTGTCCACTTTTTATAGATAGTTTATATTGATTTAGAAATATAACTATTTCTTTAAAATAAATAAATAATAAATTTGATTTTTTGATGCAAAAATTAGTGACTTAGATTAGCGATAGATTAAAACGAATTTTGAATCACAAAACGATAAAATTAGATACATTTATGAACAATTTATTGAGAGAATTACTTAAATTTCTATTGTAGAGTGTGCGTCAAAAGTAAAACAACTTTTTATTTTTGTAAATAAAATTAAAACGGTAAAAGATATTTTGATATTATATTACACAAGAATAATACATTTAGTCATCTACAAAATAAGATATTTATATTGTTTCAAAGCATCTCCAGAAGCAAAAGATCTAATGTTTTCCATAACATTGTTCATTTCACTTTTTCCATCTTGTTTTGATGTATTTACGTGTATTTGATTTTAAAATGTTGTTTGCGGTATTATTTTTTACATAAAACTCAATACTTTTGCGAATATCTTATTTGTGGAGCAATTGGCTCTCAAATTTAGATATTGCCAATATTTTGTGAAATTGTATCATGAATTTAAAATCATTAAGAAAATGCTTTGATTTCAATAGTTATCTTTATTTAAATAACGTACCAATAAATAAAAGATTACATTTAAAACAAAAAATGGATATTTAATTATTATCTCCAGAAGTCCTAACAATGAATACATTTCACGCGCTTAACACAAGCTATTTATAAATAGTTGTTTTATTGTAAAACACTTTGGAAAAATGAAATAAGACATGTTAAGGCAAAAGCTAGATATTGCGCTTCTGGAAATGTTTTGAAAACACAAAAATATCTTATTTTGTAGATGAATATATTTATTAATTTTATGTAAAATATTATCAAAATATCTCTTACTGTTTTAATTTTATTAACATAATTAAAAGTTGTTTTACTTTTGACGCACACTTTATGTGGTTTTTCTCTTAATTATTAATTTTGAAATTAAATGAAATTACTTTTTATAAATCTGTTTATTACGACATATTATATTAATATATAAGTATCAAATACAAGTCAAAACTCATCGGATTTGTGAGAATTTTTTTGATTTTTAGACAAATTTTTTTTTGAAATTTTTTGGGAAATTTCATTTTTTTGTCTCAAAACCTCAACATATCCGCAATGATTTTTTTTGCAAAAAATGCTGGGCTATAACCCCTAGACATACCCCTTTGCCCACCCCCGTCAAATCTATAAGCTTGCTTCGTCAAAGTCAAAATTATAATATTAAAGTTGTCATAAATCTAAAAAACGAGCGAAAAGCAAGAAAATTATATCTACATTTGATGTCCGTCTAGATTTCTAAATATAATTGATGTCGATATCTGTTTTAACTTTTATTTACATTAGTTTTTATTTATAAGTTAATAATATTTACTCTATAGTCAAGCGGTGCTTTTGTTTTCGGTGCAATGAGTTTTCTTGACAAACTTTCCAATGGAATCGCTGTGATTATTATTGAAAATCTCCATCCATGCAAGTATAGAATTTTTAAAATATTAACATTCTTTATTAAATTATCATAATTATTAAATTATTTAATAAATCTTTACAAATCTATAAACTTTAATCTTTGAAATATTTAATTGCATACACAAGAACCTGCAACTGTCCGGTGTGTGACAGCTATTATCGCAATGTTTTGACTTTCATATGCGGAGGCGCGACGTTATTAGCATTAATGGCTTTAGCATTATTAGCTCCTCATAAAATTGGCGTAACAAGAAATTTCGAAACTCCTATAATGGAAAATGAATCAAACAAAGGTGTTATGGCTTTATTTGTTTTACCATATCATTTTAATTTAATTTATTTTACTAACAAGAAATTATTGGCTATTATAGTAATGGTGCTGTAGTTTTACGAGATTAAATTGTAAAATTTACAGCAAATTATTGTCTCTAAACATCTTTTAAAAGAATAGATAAGAATATTTTGGAAGGCAATGAGGGACAGTTACCGCTGCTTTACCGCCAAATGTTAGAGTTAACGTGATGCATATTTTTAATTTAATAAATTAAATAAAAAGTAAATTTAAAAATTTTAAATTTATAACTGTAAATAAATATATGAAAAATGTATTACATTATTGTAAATTTCGTGTTCAGCTTTACAACAATACAGCAAAGTGAGGCTGCTTTCATTCACTTCACCCAAAATTTATTATAACATATAACGATATCATCCTTTTCAATCTGAATAATTTATCTGATTTATAATTTGGAAATATTATTCAACTAAATGAATGATATGAATACAATATTTTTAGAATTTAGCTCTAATAGTAAAGCATGTTTAGAGCTTAATCGCATTTCATATTAAACAGTTTAATTTTTGTATATTATTTTATATTTTATATGTAATCTCATTTCTAATATATTCATTTTCTTTGCTATACTATATTTTAGTGTCTGAAGAAATTATAAGTGCAAATGAAAGTGAAGAAGAAGATGAAGATAAGTGTGATGATAATATGATTTCACCGTTGCTTAAAGCAAACGATGTAATTAATTAATAATTATTTATATAAAAAGTTTATAAATTATTAATATTTTTATCATGTACTTAACTAGTCTTTAGACTGAGTATTATTTGTTATTATTGTTATGTGTATTTTATGCAATATAAATTTTATTAATAAAATAATTATGCGATCAAGATTTTAAATAAAATTGATTTTTTTATTCGATAACTTCACTATTGATTTGATTTGTTTGATTTGATTGATTTGTTTAAATCATATTTTTATCTCTTAACTGCATATTTTTAATTAATAAAAATTATTTTACAATTAAATTATGATAAAGCCATATGATATGATGCGTTTAACTAAATCAAAATTAGAAGTTGAAGAAAAAATTAATACAAAAAACTAGAATGTGGAGAGACTTCGGATTTTTTTCTAATTATTTCAAGCTAAACTCACTCTCATTCGCTCACATTGTTTTAAAAATTAATAGTAATTTTTAAAACAAAATGTTTAAAAATTTGCAAACGCGAGTCTCCACTCGAGAGCGAGCGATTTTTGTTTTTCAAAATTTCTAACAATATATCCATATATATGTTATTTTATTTTATTTATGAATTTAAAACCGAAAAAAGCAAAAATTTTTAAATAAAAGTTTATAACGATATTTTTTAAAAAACAAAATAAAAAGACTAGTATGCAATCAAAACAATTGGATGCTTAACACTTGAACTGCGACTTTTTAAATTCAAAATTTATAAGAATAATACTTAAAAATTTATTTGATTTTATATCGAATAAAATATATAAAATATTTTGTAAATCATAGAACAGACTATTTTATTTGATTATTTTAAAATATTTAATTACTTTCATATTTTATTTAATTCATTAATATACTAAATATATATAAATATTATTAAATAAAATATGTTTGAAATATAAAGCTGTATATTTTCACATTTTATAATTTCGCTCTATAAATGTTTGGTTTGCCCATTTCATTAGTTTTATTGCAGTTAATTTTGAAATTCATAATAATTTTATTAAATTTACATTTGAATTATTTAAATATACGCTAATTTTATTACCGAAGTCCATACCCTATGTATTGCCCGTATAACTAAAATATTCATTAAATTAACTTTTTACAAGATAGCCTAAAGTCTATCTATTTAAAATTAAAGCTGCTTATTATTAAAACAAAAATTCAATATATTGATATTCAAAAGCAAAAAATTCATTAAGAAAAGTCGTATTTGTATTTGAAACTTGTAGTCTTTCCTATGTTTTATTTGATGCTTCTAATTGTTGTTATTTTGATAGTCATAAAAATGAAACTACAATTTTGTGCGCTTCGCTTCGCGAGAGTGATGTGTTATATTTTATTAGGCTTTGTTGGCTGACTTTGGTTGACTGTAACGATGCTAATAGACATGATCACTACAAAAGACGATTCCTAATAATCTTTCATTGAACTGTGTAAACGGAAAAGATCGTCATTTTTCAACGCATACGTTTCAAATAAAAAACATCACAACTAAATTGTATGATAAATCACAAAAAGCACATTTCGGGCGACACTCGAGCTATACTCGCAGTGTTCGCTATTATGGTTATCAACTCTCTTAACAAAGTCTTTTTTGTTAACAAATTATTTCTGCACCACAAAATATGGGCAGCTTTTGAATTTGCTAAAGATATGATTCATATCTCATTTCACAAAAGAAATGCATAATTTCATAAATTGTGAATAAGCAGAAGCAGTGTATTATCATTACGCACACATTAAAAGTTGCGCACAACTCGAACATAAGCACAATAAATTATGCAACCCATCATCACATAAACACATCACACAACATCACACTAACATCACACCAACACATCGCACATACACGAGCACACACTCGGCTGCCTCTATACAAACTTTGATTTCACACAATACTTTTTTAACACACTCTTCATTACTTGCGTTATATATGCTCTCTATAATAAGAATTTATATGTGACACTTCATTTTAGATATTATTTCTATTTGGTTCTTCAAATTTTATCTTTTTAATTCTAAGCTTACTTTAAGAGAGAATAAAGAAAAGTTGGCAACTAATAAATGATAACAGTTTCGCGAAGCATTTAAGTTTAATAATAATGCTAAAATGTGTCTTTAATATAAGTGTAAGTGTAAGTGGCATTATAATGATGTTTCAATTCTAAGCCAAATGTTATAACTTGTGTGTTTGTAGAAATATTTAATAGATAATTGATAGATTAATTTATTCAATCTTAACTCATTTGTTAATAAAAACATATTTTATCTTTATTAATAACGCATATAACTTAATAAAATTTTCAATTTTAATTAGAATTTTATTTAATTTCATAAAAACAATATTTATATATTAAATTTAAATATATTTTAAATTTTGATTTAAGAATTTAATATATTCAATATTTTATATGGAAGAGAGTTCGAGAATATTTGTCTTGTGTTTTATGATAAAGTGACAAACATGTAATCAAATACTGCAAAAGTCAGATTTAGTGAATTGTATTCAAATAAATCTTTATTTAAATATTAGAGAACCAAAAATAACAAAATGCTTCTTTCAATTCGGACTTTTTATAGATTTACATATATCGAAAAAATTTTTAAAAGTAATTATAATCTAAATTAATAAAATTACAATTTTATTAAAACTTTAGAGCTTTAAAACTTTAAAACAAGCTGTAGGCTAACCTGTGTTCAGCACTAATTATAAGATAACATAACAACAAAATTTTAAGATTATATAAAACTTTGGTTTAATAAAAATTGAAAATAGGAAGGAACTGGTTTCATATTACTTCTAAATTTCTTAAAATTTTTAGAATTATATCAAAATTAGTCAAGATGTTAGTAAATATAATATGCATCAATTGTATATAAAAAATGATTTTTTCAATCCTCAAGTTTTTAATAAATTAATTAAAAATTCTTACTTAATAATAAAAGAAATTATATTAAAAAATGCATCATATTTTTCGTTAATGTAATATAAATTTATAATATTAAATTTTAAAATTATATTTAAAGGGGAAATAATTTTATAATATTTTTATTCTTGTTTCTACAGAATTGTTGTGAATATTTTATCGTTTTAGGAGACAAAATACTTTTTTGAATTTCATGCAATTATTAATATAAACATGTGTTTTAATATCAATATTTTGTTTTATATTATAATAAAAAATAATAACATTTTAAAATTATAGTTTATTAAATCATATTTTATTAATTTATTAATACTTATTATACTATATTTTATTAACTTAAGTAAATCTTATGTGTTTATATAAATTATTTGAGTATCTAATTCTACACCTATTTTGCATAATAAAAGCTGTTTCGTGACCCAATCCATCATTATTAATGAATAAACAATTATTTTCTCAAATAACTCCATAAATAATTTTTCAAGTTTGTAATTATTGTTTTTGAGGTTTAGCTAAGTTTTGTTTATCTGATTAATACGAAAGTTTTCACTAAAGATTCAATTTTGCTTAAGGCTATAAATAGTGTAATCAACTTTTAGCATAATTTAACATCACATTAATTATGGTAATTATACGATTATGACAATAGTAGTCAAATAGTACTTAAGATTAAGTATGAATATTCTAACATTTATTTTGTAAATTGTTATTTAAGTTTAAACTTATTAGACTTTCGAAATAAAAGTGTATATTTATATTTATTATATAATTGATCAAATAAAATAAAATAATAGAGTGAGTCGAAAGTAAATACAGCATCAAACAGATAACAGATAACAGCATTCTTGGATGACATGTAGAAAAGCCACTCTAAAGTGGTTGTTCGATGAAGTATTTGTAAAAATGTAGTTTATATTCAAAAGTCATTTACAGTGAATCGTTTACTTTGAATGAGCACAGAAAAAGTCATGTTGTTCTCATTGAGTTCAGGTGTTTTGCCCGAAGTAGTGCATTGTGGCTGTTATTCGCTCGCAGTGGGGCATCACTTCTGATAGCACTACTATAAAAGACTGCAAACTCTTTTGTAGTTGAAATTCACTCAAATGCTATGTTTACAATAGCACAACATTGAACTTTTTGTGGGCACCCCTTATAGGTTTAACTTTCACATGTTTCCCAAACTTCTTGAAACAATTTTACTTATAAATTATAAGTTATAATTCTTTGCCTTTCACTTCACTGCCATTCTCTGCACAGCAGTTAAATAAGAGTAGAGAATTATTTTCAAATAATAAACGACTCATTTTGAAATTATAATTGAAAGTGACTTCACATCTTAACAGGCCATACATAATACAGATTATTTATATATATCACATGCAAAAATATATTTACAACTGAGGATAAATGACTTGAATGGGGGATTGAATTTCCTGTAAGCAATGTTCCGACGCTAATGTCTTCTTGATCTCATGCAAATCTGTGGCGTTATTTCGTAAAATGCTTTATAATATTTTTTACTGAATAATATACTAATAACTGCTAATTTATATGGGAAATGCCACAAACGGGTTAAACAATTCAATAATGACTACTACTTAAATCAAAATGCATTATCACTAACCGGAACTTAATTGGACTTTCAAAACAAATTATTTACAACTTATCCTACAATCATGTATTACATAATACATGATTTTTGAGTTACGAATATTTTTTATTAGACTAATACTGCTTTTGAAGCATTAAACATGCATTATTATGTGCTTTCATGGATGTGTACAAATACGAAGATCTAATTATTGTGGTAATGACTGTTGTGATGCATCATTTACTAATTCCAATACAGTCACGTCAAACACTGATGATGTGAAAAACAAAAGCTCAGTAACTCTGTTTGTAACTCGAGTTTTACAATTTTCCAAATGAAGGCTTGAAATAGATTGAGTGTCTTTTGTGAAGCCGCTCATACCCCCCACTGGTATCCAAATTGGGGAGCGAACAACTTATAAAAGCTAGTTGTAAGCTATAAGACCACAGGTGTTCTCCTAACTCGCCGATCATTTATCCCCATAATATACAGGACACTTGAATATGTCATCCACTGAGTCAAAAGGTGCAAAGAAAGGGCGGTTCGGATCAGTTGAGATCAGTTGAGATCAGCTCGAAAAATGTACGATTCGATACATACGCGCATTGCAAACACTCATTACGAGCCAACACAACATGCGATGCGATGTTCGCATGCAATTCTCTATTGGGTGGAGCATCAAAAATCTGTTTTTTCTTATTTTTCATCATTTAATGATACATATATTATTGTTCAAAAATTACTTAATAACTTTTTATTTGCAGCTTATTATCTTAAACTTACTATTGTTAAACTCAATCAATTAAAGTTCATAAATGCCGTTAGTTTACGGCCGAAAACCAAATTCAATAAAAATAGCTCTATTCTAAAATATTTTTAAGATTTAAAAGATGTATTTTACAATTACTTTTAGTTGATTTTAAAAATTGGGAAATTACAGACTATTTATTCTTGTTTTCGATATAATTATAATTATAAAAATTTATAAAAGATAAACTACATATAATTTTTTATAAAGATTATAAACAAAATGACAATTAGATCCCAATTAAAGATTAGTGAAATGAAAGTGATGCAGCATTTAATATGCGATTCAATAGCCGGCGGGCATTAATTACATTGAGAAAATCTCAAGCAAATAATTATTCACATTTAACCGCCCAGGAATCAAACCTGAGTTCATATATTATGAGTGCGTCTGCGATGCGGGCATTTGACAATAATGTTTTTTTCATTATTTCCTCTGGATCTACATATTCCACGGCTCATCATTGCCAAAACGTGATCCTTAAGTGATTCTCTGTTACGGTTGCCGCTATCCAACAATTATAGGCTTTCCTAATGGCTCAACAAAGGCTACATTCGAGATATCATACGACTGTCGCTCATTAAGACTACTATTTTAAAAGACTAGACATCTTATATTCAAACATTATTTTTAAGTAATTAAGAAAAACAATGTTTTTTAAACAAAATTTGCATACAAAGTGAAATAAAAATATTTTTATTGTATTAGTAGATTAAACATTCAAATAAGTTAATGCTTAAAGTAAATTCATGTTTATTATGTAAATTTATTAAAATATATTGAACATAATATAAAAAGAGATAATAATTTGAACTTAATTTTAGTTGTCTGTCTATTGATAATTAGCTGAGCATGAAATGCCAATTTTAATGGCCTAATTTAAAAGTAAATACTATTTAAAAAAACTAAATGATACAAAGAAAAGTGCGAGAATTTTCTTACATGTGTTTTAAGTTTTTATTTTTTTGCGTTTAAAAAAATAGTTGTAAAGTTAAATAGTTGTAATGTTAAATTATTTAAATAATTTAACATTATAATTAATCTACATTTTAAATAATGTTTTACACTTTGCTTTCTGTATATAAACATTTGGTAACTTATTTGTTCATATTGTCAAATATAAAGATACTTTTGGCGTTAAAAATTTACTCTAAAATGGGTAAAATTTATATAAAGTAAATGAAAATTGTTAAACAATTTTATATCAATAATACGCTTGTCTCAGATAATAAATCTGAGATAACGATAAATTTGTTGAATCAAATCAAATCTCTTTATTTAACGAAGACGTACACTTAGTTAAAAACTAATTTACAGTGAGATCTTCGAGATGAATCTATGCTGTGGTGCTTAACGCATCTTATGATAGATTATTTTCAAATTTGTTTAATAAATGAGTGCATTATTAATGAAAATTGTGATACTAGCCTTTTTTGCCACTTTATTTTTAAACATAATTTTTAGGGAGAATTTTCTCCCTTATATAATCCATATGTTGACCCACTCTCCCCCTCCGAAAGGAAGGAAAGCGCCGACAAAATAGGACCCATTTCAGTACACATTTTTGTCATTTTTGTATAAGTTGACCAAATTTATCTTCCGACTGTATGTTTATAGTTACCTATAGTCCAGTATTGTTAAAAAGATTGTATAATAATATTTTTAAAAATTTCTATAACAATACTTTTCATATTACACACATAATTTAAAGAAAATTCTCCCTGCATTATATGTACCAACTATTAGTTATAAATTTAATTTTACATTCTCTGTGGTGTCACACCTCTGAGTGTCTGTGTGTGTATAGACTTGAAAGATTTATTTTATACAAACTGGATATTTATTTAAAAATTTCTTATAAAATTGGACCAAATCTTCAAATGTTCAAAATGGACCAAAATTTATTTAATTCTTAATTAGTAGTTTACAATTTTCTGAAATTATTATTTTAAAACTTTATACATTAAGAAAGTTTTACATTTAAATCATAAACATGATTGATTTTAGTTTAAGTTGATTAATAATTTTTTTTATAGATATCAATTTGTCAAATTATTTCTGAAAATAATGTAAATTAATGTTAATGAAACTCTAATTCTATCAAATTAAAATGATTAAATTCTCGGTAAATAATTGCAAATAAATACAATAATTTTAAAATTTAGGAACATCTGTTTATATTAGGCTCACAAAAAAGTCTTACGAAAAGTCGTTAGATTCACAATTTTTAAATAAATGTTCAAAATATATTTAAGCTTATATACAATTATATTGATTTGTGTATTATGTTTACCTTAACATTTTTTAGATAGACCACGGCTTTTCTAAAGAAAAAAGTAACACTTTTGAAGAAAAGTAATTTTTGGTTTATACACGAAGTCCGGAATAAATATAGAATATCTAGAAATTTAAAATTATAAATAACAAAAATTTTTAAAAATATTTTAATTTAATAAATTTAATCAAAATCATCAAATTTTTCAGATTTATATTCCATAATAAAATTATTGAATAAATAAATAAAGTTTTCTAGTTTTGTAGATTGAGGTTTATATTCAATATGAGATTCGTTATCACTTTCGCTTTCATCGAACATTGCGATCGTAATCAATGTTTCATTTGACTGTTGCGAAATA
Source organism: Microtritia minima (assembly GCA_034699355.1). Lineage (NCBI taxonomy): Eukaryota > Metazoa > Arthropoda > Arachnida > Sarcoptiformes > Euphthiracaridae > Microtritia > Microtritia minima. Next base: position 576 of record JAQIYA010001199.1, on the reverse strand, counting down.
CAATTACCACAAAATTACAAATTAAATTACCGCTAATTTTAAAAGCATTTATTGTTATTTCTTATAGCTAGGGATGTAAGTCATGCAATATTCGAAACATTCATATGAAATTTTCACTTGCTATTAATCACTCGCTTCACTTGTCGTATTTATAAAATTATGTGTAAATCATAAATAAGTTTCAAAATGTTAAAAAGATGATCTCAAACCTATAAATAAGTTCGAACCCTTTTAACCAAAAAATAGGAAAAAATAAACTTGGAATGAACTTATGCTTTGAAATGACAAAAAAATGAATTAAATAGCAATGCATTGATCAGATAATTAAATAATCAAACAGTTGTGAACATAAATCCCAATTAAGGCAAATGAACATTGCTTTCATTAATTAAATTAGTACACTCAAAAATACACTCGAATAAATTTATAGTAAATTAATATAATTATTATCATTTATTCTTTAAATGAATTTTAAGCTTTTTTTTCTAAAATTCTAATGTTTTTAGCTTATTTTGTGTTTGGCAAAAGCAAGCTTATGGATTTGAGATGTCTGTCCGTCTGTCTGTACCCCCCCCC
>JAQIYA010001198.1:0-14071 GCA_034699355.1 Microtritia minima | reverse complement strand
GCGAGATTGTCGACAGCGCTAACGACGACGATGTGGACGACAACGACAGCGTTGTGGTCGCCGACGCTTTTGACGGCAACGCGTTTAATGGCAATAATTGTGTAAACGTTGACGGAAACACTATTATATTATCGCCCAATATTTTTGGTATTTATTATCTAATGCTTGAGTTAACGCCTTAACGCCCATTTGAACGCCATATGAGCGACACAGCCTTTAGTGAGAGCTCTTATCAAACGCTGAATATTTATCTAAAATAATCGCTATAAAGATTTTTATTATTACGATAGAAATTTTTGAATTAGAAATGTATGAATAGATGTGAAAATATATTTAATACTAATGAATTTGTGAGTTTCTTCAATTTAATTTCATTGTCCGCTAAACAGACCTAATCTCGAGTGGAAATTAACATAATTTTTTGCTTATTAATTATTTAAGACCTTTTCCAAAAGAGATCATACATTAATGCAAATTAATTAAACTAATCGTTAAACAGATGGGAGTGTAAGGCGTTTATAAATATTTGTGGGGTGCGGTTGCAAAGCCTTGCTCTTTGTTATTAAAGAGGAAGTTTGTCCAACCTTATCATTAATTCACATTTCTTTTTCAAATAAACTTTAAATATTTGTCCCCTATTTTATAAACAGGTACTCAATTGCAAGTTTCGGCGCCAAACTTTGGTCGTCCGCTAATTTTAAAATTTGCTCCATTAATCGACTGCAATGAGCCAAACATGTCGACTGACGCCAAGTCTTGTATGGCTCTATTGAACGCAAAGGAGGCTCATCTTCAGCAACAGCTTCACTCTCAACAGCAATCATTAGCGGCCAACATATTGATGGAGAAAATAAAGTTCGAGCGCAAAAAACAGGTGGAAATAGCGAAACAGATAGCCGGACATTCCAATAGCGGGCAACTCATTAAAGTTCCGCGACTGAGCGGCTCATTACATGCAGCAGGAAACTCATCAAAATCATTGTCGAAGAAATTGTCATCCAAACTGGAACAGCAACTGCATCATCAATCACGACAACCAAATATATTGCTGTACTCGTGTTCGCACTGTAGCGCCAAACTGACGTCTAAGCAAGCGCTTAACGAGCACACCGTACGCGAACACTCGTCGTTTGAGTGTCAGTGGCAGGACTGTCACGAGTCGTTCTCCAGTTCGGACGCTCTCCGACACCACTTAGACTCGCACGTGCATCAAGTGGAACGTGTCAACTCTCCCATTCAGACCGTTGAGGTCGAGACTCAACTAGAAATCGACGACAGCGACGATCAGCTTCATTCGCAGCAGAGCGAGGAAATTATCGTTAACGGAAATATTGACGACAATAACGACGACACAGAAGACGAGTACATTAGAAACGCTTTCAGTAATAATATGAACGACAAGAATAATGTCTGCGTTGCCAGCAATTCAATCAACAACTGCAGCGATAGTCCGTCGCCCACCACTATACAGATATTTGCGGTGACCGGCAATCCCAGGAATTATGTGTGTCCTGTGGACAATTGCGGCGCCGCGTACACCAAGTCTAGCCATTTGACGGCGCATTTGAGACGGCATACTGGAGAAAAACCTTATGTCTGTAATTGGCCGTAAGTTATCAATATTATTAATTAATAGCGATAAATTAAATTTTATTTATTCTTATTAACTTAAAATTTAAAACCATTTTATAAAAAAAATTTTCATTATTGTATAACAGTATTGTATCACATAATATTTGAGTAACAAAATTATGCAATTGAAACGCAGCCATGCATCTCGATTAACAACATTTTTAAATCACTTTTAGTTAGTTCGACGTTATGGCAATAAATTTAAGATATTACATTAACATGTCTTTTAAATTATACAAATCTATTTAATTTTTTACTACTTTTTATTTTAATTTGTTGAAACCAATAAGAAAGTATTTTACACGCGTTAGTATTTTATGTATTAAAAATATTAGGTGATACTGCAGACACTGTTTTTAAATGACAATAATTTTATATGACATTTTTTTATTTGAATTTATTTTTAATTTTGTCTCAAAACCTCATCATATCTACAAAGAACTTTTTTCCCAAAAATGCTAATTTGGTAAATCCCCTACACCTACACACCTCTGATATTTGGATGTGAATTATTAATTTTACATTATTATCTGAATTTCCTTTCGTTGATATAATAAATTTAATATTAATATATATTATTCTTATTAATTATATAAGATATTTTCGTCTAATGTTTACACTATTATACACTATTGCCTGACATAATATATTTGCTTAAAATTAAATTGAAAATCGAATATTTTGTTTTAAAGTTGTATAAAATTTAAATGTCATTTTCTTTTACTAAAAATGCTATAATTTTGTTCACTAAAGTTGATTTGCTTTTTAGTGATATAATAGAAAGTATTTCTATAAACTCAAATAAGGAACAAAACTAAATGAAATTTAATTTCGAGGCCTACTTTATTAAAGTTAATCTAATTATCCTACTTTTTCATTTCCAATTTTTTTAAAATTTTTAATATATTTACTGATTTTTAAAAGGTATTTTTATTATAGAGCTTTATTTACCAAACTTTTATATGTTTAGTTAGCAAAACATTTAAAATTATTTCTAAATAGCGATTACTTTTGCCTTAATAGTGACTGTGATTGGCGTTTCTCGAGATCTGATGAGTTGTCGCGACACAAGAGGTCGCACACCGGCGAGAAGACACACATCTGCCCATTCTGTTCGAAAGGCTTTTCCCGTTCGGATCATCTCAGCAAACATTTTCGTGTTCATAAACAAGAATTGCCTGACGGTCTCGATGTTAAGCATTTAATAAAAACGGCCCGAAAAGCCAAACAATTTCATCCCTACTGAACAGTTAATCATTTATTGTCTGTTCGTAATTGTATTTAGACGACCACCACATTCAATCGCCAATTTCAAAAGCAATTATAATCGATACTGAGTTTAGATTTTCTCTTTTATATGTATATTTTTATTTAGTCGTTTTCTATTTGTTTATAAGTTAAGTGACTTATAATTACATTCGTAAAGAAAATTATTTTATATATTTATCATGTGTACAAAATCGATTGATAGCATTTGCTTGAATGAGATTAATTTCGAAGAAATTTTAACTTTTTATATAACAATCAGCTTTGTCTCGCATTGCTCTCGCATTTATTAAAATGATTTCAATTATAAACTGAAAATATGTACAATTATTTGAAACAAAAACCAAAATTGTTTCATCTAAATGAGCAAAAAGATCACACTTACAGACAAAGCTATCTTATTATTAATGAATTTGTAATATAAAAAGGGTCTCTCATTAACTGTATTTAAAGAAGAAAGTAATGTTATATAACGAGAATTATTTAGAATATAAATTTTACTATTAAATATTTTCTGTTTGAAATAAGTTTTATTTCTAATTTAATCTTTATCATGCTCTAAATTTAATCACAATTTATTAAATCTATTTTGTCAAAATTAATATAATAATATGGAAAAGTTATCACAATCAAAATTATTTCAATCATATATTTTAATTATATCTAAGTTATATGTAAAATTTTGTATGATATAATAAAAAAGTTGATAAATGTTTGCAGTATTAAATAATTTTATTAATATTACTTTGACAGTAAATTTTTTATTTACTGTATTTTTTTGTTTTAATTATTAATTATTCTTTATAAATTTATTAAACATTTTTTTAAATTAATTTTTAAATAGTTCATATATTATATAAGTGGGCTCTAAAATAGTACCCAATTTGGTACACTTTTTGTGACCAAAGATGTCCTATAAATTGGCCAATTTGGCCATTACTAGTTCCTAATGTCTTTTTTAAGCAAATATTAAACTACTAGAAACCTGCAGTCTATTAAAAAATATTTTAAAAAATTCAAACATTTTTAATTAATAAATAATAAATAAACAAAAAATTATTTTGTATTTGTTTAATATACTGCTCCAGCCTCTGCTCGCCCGACCGTTTAAGCCACTCTAACCTACGTAAATGTTACAGTTTTCAAAATTTTAAACTTCGCGCTCCAAAACTGTAAGATGTAAGTGCGATGTTTAGCAAACTAAAAGAAGTGAACGAATGGTGTATTACCTCTAAAAGACAAAACAAATAAAAAAGCAATGAAATAGAAAGTCTCTAATCATTTGTTTTGCTGTTATCAAATCATATAATAGCTAACCTAACCTAACTTCAGACCCTTTCGTAATAAGAAAATTTTCTCTATTGATATCAAGTGGGCTTAAATACCATGAGTGACCCTTTAGTACGACACTCGACCCTCTACTGTTTTACTTTAGCCAAGTTTTATATGGATTGCTAAAGAAAGAGATAACTTTTAAAAAAATTTTATAAAAATAACTCTAACAAATTTTTATTTTGCAAAAATAAACTTAAAGTGCGACGCGAATCAAGGGTTCACATATTAAAGTTATTAAAAACCTAATTTAGAATAACGGTTTACAAACACGAGCGTTGCTATTGTTTGATTATAATCAAATTAGTATATGTACCCTCTAGTCATTTATATTATTTTTATTTAAAAGTTTAATAAAGGCTTAAATATTTGACGCCTATATTTATTATGGTTATAGAACTGATTTCTTGCATTAATAGCAAAATAAATGCTATTTTGTTTCATTCATATTAAAAATTATGCAAAATATGGCATAAGAGTGAAGAAAAAATTCCGATAAAATTATTTTTAATCTGTATATTATTTCAAGATCTATAATTAAAACCATAAACATATTTGTTATGATGATTACCATTAACTTATCATTAAAAATTACTTTTAAATAAGTCATTTAAATTTCAAAAAATTCTTTATAAAATTTGTTTTTTTATTTGATAAATAATTTAAATAAATATATCATTATTATTTTTAAATCATTTCCCTAAATATAATTCAATGTGCAGTCATTGATGTAAATTGAATTAACAAGTAATACGTACTGTGAAACTTCAATCAATATAATAAAGAAAATGATTCGAAGTGAACACGATTTGCCTCAAGAGTCGATATAGAGTGTGCGGCGAAGTATTAGGAGTGAGAATGTATTTACTTAAAGACAATCTATTGATGCGAACGTGCGATCTTTGACCAGAGTGTTGCACTTATCGCTAAGCAGGACAAAGAGAAATACCTATTCGGTTGTCTACCCGCTATCACTCTATCTATCATACACTATATTTAATGTATTAAAACTGGTTATCTTCATAATTATAATGTTATTACAAATTTTGCATAACATTTATTGACACGGGCTATACTTTAAAATCTGAAAGAGTTCTCTTCTATACTTTCATTTTTCTATCTGCTGTCGAAGCAGAAGCTTCTCAGTATTTACGATCTCATTTTATTAAATATTATTTAACTCTAACTATGTCTTCAATTAATATTTTTATAATAATTTTTGTCTTCTCCAATATTCCTTTATTAATTAAAAGTAGTCCAAAAAGAAAATCAAATTTAGTCGATAGTCGACAACTAATACTAAATAGCAATGAAGCAAAAATATTATTTTACGTGAATAATGAATTTAATCTTTTTAAAGTCAATGAAAGCTTGTTTAAACCAATAGATAATCAAACACCTATAAACATATTTATTAATAACAATACCACATCAAAAGATAATACAATGTTTGGAAGAGGTCTAAATTATAATATTAAAGGCAATTATATAATATGGAGTAATACAACAGCAATATATGGCTCACCTTTGAATAAAAAGTTAAGAAATGCGCTGAACATTAATTCTCGAACTCTACTCTTCAACACAACTGAAGTGTTTCGTCTATCGCTGGACTGGATTCATAATTTGCTTTACTATATTGATAGCGGAGAGATTTATGTGACTAACGTTAATAATGTTCAACAGAGAGTTCTTTTGCAAAACGAAGATATGGATCAATTTTACGCCACCGATATCGCTGTCAATCCAATTGAATCTTTTGTGGTCTGGATTCAATGGAACAGAAAAACATTTGAATTTCGTATTGTTAGGGCAGATCAAGACCTTTCCAACAAAAAGGTAAATATTTATAAACCATGATTTATATATTTGATTAAAATTAAATTATTAATGATCTAATTAAAACTAATATGTAAGCGAAATCTAAATTTATTATAATTTTTTAAACTTAATCATTATAACTCTGTTATTAGTATTTTATTTAGTTATTAAAGTTTTATTAACATATAAAATAAACTTAACTTATTAAAGATTATTCAATGTTTCATTTTTATTTTGGTTTATATAAATATTAATACTTACAATAAGTAAGTAATATTGTAAAAAGATAAAACTAAATTTATATTTTAAGTTAAACTTAAGCTCAAAATTAAAAGAAGAACTCAAAAGGTTTTGAATTTACATGTTTTTAGAAAATAATAAAACTTTTTTAAATTAAAATAAAGTATAATTTTTTATATAAAAATATATAAGTAATAAAGTTAACATTGAAATGATAACGAGGAAATAGTAGCGTATATACTTTATATTAGAAAGTCAATTTAATTTTCATTTTTTTTGAATATTTTTAAAAAATATTTTACTTCATTCTCATTTTACCTTATTTTCACGAATGCTATTATAGATTTATTATGTGTAACAATAGTGTAATAATAATACAGTGCCCTAATTTTACGACAATTAGTCTGCGGGATATCAAAGGAAAAGTTTTTAAAAATTTTAAAATTTCATTTATTCTAGATTTACATGGGGTGCGGGTTATACATAAGTGTACATAAATATAAACTTGATAAATGTAGAATGTGTAGAATGTATAAAAATTTCTTAAATGTAAAACTTACAGCTGCCCATCATTTTAATCTAATTTTTATCGTATGTTATGTGAACGCTTAAGTTTTTTTTGTCAAATTTATTTCTAATATCTAAAAATATTAAAATAAATTATTTTTTGAAGGTATTAGTTGACAGAGGATTTTATGGATACGACCCGTACATTCTGTTTCAGCCGTGCTGTTTGACTATTGATTATAATACTCGCCAAATATATTATATCGATAACAAATTCCAGACACTAGAATCAATTTTGTTCGATGGAAGTAAAAGAGAAAAACATTTTCAATCCTCACTATTTCAGTTAACACATAGTTTAGACTTGTATGACAATTATGTGTTCTGGGCTAATGATCAGCATAAGACCATTTTTAGCTTAAACAAAGATGTGGTTAACAGTAAAATTAATACAGTCTTACGAGTGGCCAACGATATAGAATCAATTCGCGTTATTCACGCATCACGACAACCAAATACGGACAATCGTTGCTCTAATTCTCGATGTTCACAACTCTGTTTACCTGCCGGTGATGATCAATACAAGTGTGTCTGTACTTTTGGACAGAACAAAAATGCTACCAATGTTTGCTATGAATCTGTAAGTGAATATTTGTTTCATATTCTTATTCTCTAAATCAATAAATTTATCATATTTTAAATTATTAGTTTAAGACTTTAATAAATACAAGTTTAAAACATTAAAATTTGAATTACAATTTTAACTAAAATTTTATAAAAAAAAGTTATATTATATTAATATTAATATTATATAAACTTATATTATATAAGTAATATAATATAAGTTTTTCTTACTTAAAGTATTTCTCTAAATTAAATAAGGATCAGAATAAAATTTACTTATATTTATCAGTTTTTAAATTTTCAAAATTTTTATATTTTAATAATCGAGTCAATTAAAAATGATTATTAACAAAACTATATTCTTAGCACAATAGTTTAATTAAAATGGCGAATTCGCAACTCTTTAAAAAAGAAAGCAGATCTAAACCGGCAAAAGTAATGACAGTGACAATAACCGAAAGCCTTACAAAGCCTTATCCAATGTATGTGTTTAAATGTCAGTCAATTAATGATAAGCGGGTTAATCAGTCTATTAAAATGGATTGGTATGACGACGATAACGTTAAATTGAGCCGTAAGTTCACATGTCATATAGAAAACCAATTAATATTCATTTAAACGCATGTCTATCTGTCTTCAGAAAAGTATAAAAACAGTGTGATCGCAAAAAATATGACAACTAATGGCAACTCGATTGAGCTGAAAGTTAGCTATCCTTTCGTTAAGCAACTTAAGAAATTTTCATGTCGAACCAGTTTGACCAATAATTATAAAAGCAACGCAACATCAGTGCACGGCATTTACAAAGTAGTTGTTCGTCAACTCCCGAAAGCTCCTAAAATATTAAGTCACAGTTTTTCTTTTGGTAATTAATCTCGAAATAAATGAAAGCAATTTTTCACTTTTAAAATTCTAATTATTTTTTCCAAACTTGATATTAGCCGGCATTGGCGCTAAAGTATACCTAACACTTCAAGTGGAGAATTTGAAAGTGGATCCGCCTCTTGACAAATATCGTCTCGTATATAAGGGCCTCATTCAAGACACTTACTTCCAACAGGAATACTCGGTCGACTTTGAACCAAGTAAGTGGTGTAGCTTTTTATATTTGAATTCGACAAACTTGTAACGCTAGTTAGTTAACACACTACTACTCTCTAATATTATTTATTCATTCATATACCGAATAGTTAGTTAATATTCGCGCACAAAACTTGTTTATAAACTAACATTTACTTCAATATTACCTTTCATAATAAATATATTTGATTATTTTAAATAATAAGCTATTAATCATAAGTTTTATCAAACATGTGAACGCGAAGTAAAATACCAAATGACAGAAATTAATAATCAATTTAATCCTCATTTATTCACAACGAAAATCAAATGAGTTAATAAATATTAATAGCATCTAAAATAACAAATATTCATTAATTTCTAGTTTCCTCTGAGAGCAATAACTTAATATATGTGATACCATTTGATATCGACTACATATCTGCAAATGTGATGGCATTCAAACTGTACGCCCACAACGAGGTCGGATGGTCTCATGCTATTTCTTAAACATCATCAACCGTTTTGCCAATTAATACATTTCCAGTTATTATAAATTAAATATTCAAAACTTAATTATTTTATTTAATCAATAAATAATTGATATTAATTAATGGATGCAAATCGAAATTATTTATGGCTTATTTATTGATTTGCATATTTATTATAATCGATATTATAATTTATAATAACATATTTGTAACCAAAATCTACAATTACAATATTTATAATATTTTTTTAACCAATAAAAACAATTTTTGTTTGGTTAACTTAATTATTTTATTTTATTTTATTTGTACATTTTATATTAAGATGATTTTGACAAAAGCAAGCTATGGATTTGAGATGTGAGCCCATTTGGCTGTACCACCGGTATAAAGTAAAAGAAAGGGAGTGTTCCTTAAAATCCTAGGCTTCCCATAAGGTGACCCAAAAGTAACATAAATAACGCGCAGTATATGAACATAAACAAAGCGCGCTCATTTCAAAATGTCTGTGTTCTTGCATTCAGATTTAACTGATTTGATTAAAAACCATAAAATTTTAATGGTGTCAATCAAAAGGTATAATGAAACTAAAGTTTTTAATTATATTACTAAATTATTTAGCCTTTACATCGAATAGTTTATATTTTCTATAAACTTCCAGCTAAATCAACCTCAGATCATGATCAGAGGACACACTAAGTCGTATAACCGAACTATAGATATAAAAATAAGACGTTACACCGCCGGATATTTATGGTAAAAACGAAATTTGTTAAAAGTTTTGCAGTGCGGGCTATCCATGGAATTCTATTTTAATTTATCATAAAATTTTTAATTAATTCTAATTTATTTTAAAAATTGGAATAATTAATTCTAATACTTTAATTCTTTATCATATCAACATAGAAAGCTTCAAGTATGTAAAAAATATCGCTGAAAAGCACGATCCAATAGTTTACATGCGTGATACAGGAAATTAGTTACTACTAATTTACTAATATTACTAATTTATTAATTAATCGAAACATTAATAACATAGTAAAATTTTTCTAAAATTACTAATTATTGAGGTGAGGGGTATATGTGGTGCGGGTTATCGTCGTGTTTATAGGGTAGTTATTTTTGTTAAAATCAACGCTCTGTTAATGATGCATGCAATCAATGAGAGATATTCAATATTTGACTGTTATTTCAAAACAACTTTCTTATCGGTGTGTAAATGATAGCGAATCAATAACATCAATCAATAACCTCGATATCCAAATCGAATGCTGTCTACTTTTAATCTTTAAGCGAGCTTTGAAGGTCAACAATTCAAAATCAAGTTTATAGTCGATGTTAGAGTGTTCACTGTGTTAGCATTGGTTACAAAATTTCATCTGTGAACCAATTATTTATATTCATAAGTAGATTCATTTTTATTTTAAAGTTTATTTTTAAACTTCTGCTTATTATTTATAAATTTCAAAGATATGAATCGAGGATTTATCCAAACAGGTTTGACTTAAAACTTTTTGTGTGATATAATTTTAGTATTAGTGCTTAAAATGCTTATCAATCATTTTAAATATTTTTTAAAAATTTCTATTTGACATTAGCTAATATTAAAAAATAATGTTTATTTAATTTTACTAAATTATAAAATTACTATAATTTATAAAAAGATCTTTGAAAAGTCTGAAAGTCCCAAATGTTTTGCTTTGCAGATAACTTCTGAAAATAAAAGTCATTTTATTAAACATAAATTGATAAATTTAATTTAAAATTTAAAAATTTCCGAGTTTAATATTATTTAAAATAATGATACAATAAAACGTTATTCTTTAATACAGTGTTTATCATTAATTTAAATCAATTAAATTCATTTATTTAAACAAAAAACTAAAATTACACAATAAAGTAATGAATGAAATTAACACATTGTATTTATAAAATATCTTACTTGTTCTTTCGTTTACCAACGTTTGTGTCACAGATCTGCGATTAGTTTGACGTTTCGATTGCTATTATTTCTGCAATCTTTTTCAAAAACTTAATAGTTTTGAATGCTTTACTTTTAAAAAACTTTAATAAACTTATAAATATGAAGTTTATTATATCATTTGCAAACTAGTTGTGAAGAGAGGCTAACATCGTATCATATATTTATTTAAAGTATATTTTTTTAGAGAATGCAAAATTGGTTTCAGATTATGATAGCTTTTGTTTATCTTATATTTAGTTACTCCGATACAGCTTTGAGACACAAGCATATGATACGATGTTAGCCTCTCTTCACAACTAGTTTGCAAATGATATAATAAACTTCATATTTATAAGTTTATTAAAGTTTTTTAAAAGTAAAGCATTCAAAACTATTAAGTTTTTGAAAAAGATTGCAGAAATAATAGCAATCGAAACGTCAAACTAATCGCAGATCTGTGACACAAACGTTGGTAAACGAAAGAACAAGTAAGATATTTTATAATGTGCTCAACCAACGATTAAAAACTAAATCAATCTATTACATTGTATTTACATATTAATTGAATTCTAATATTAACAAAAAATATAAACAAAATTAAAAATGTTATTATAAACTATTATAAATTTTATTTTAAATATTTAATTAGTTCGAGGTTTGCTCAATCCGAGCCAATTGGGCGCAACCCTTTGTCACGAACATTTATATCACGAACTATTTTCAAAAGCTTTTGGTGCCCGAAAGGATGATTCTAAACATAATTACATCAATAATGAAATCGTAAGCGCAGACAATCTTTGGTGGACTTCATATCATCCATATTCGCACGAAGACAATATCAATTATACAGATTTAAAATCGGAAATCATAGATGAGCTAAACTTTTACAGATCGAATGGTGGGATCAGTTTGGTTGAAGTGACATCGTTTGGTAAAAATCTAGAATTTTTTAAGGAAATATCGGAAAAAACTGGGGTAAACATTATTGCCGGAGCGGGTTATTATATTTCCACAGCCATGCCCTCACATACCCTTAGCCTCACTACTGAGCAAATTTACGATAACATTAGAGCCGAGCTTTTGGACGGAGTTAACGGTATTAAGTGCGGTGTTATCGGCGAATTAGGGTCTGCGTGGCCTATCGATCCATTTGAAAAGAGAGTTTTAATAGCTTCTGGACAGTTGCAGAGCGAATTGGGCGCACCCGTTATTATCCATCCCGGACGCGATGCCAGCGCGCCATTTGAAATCATGAGAATCTTTCAAGAAGCGGGTGGAGTTGCAGACCAAACCGTTATGTCTCACTTAGAAAGTAAATTGCTATTCATTATGAACTTTGTTGTGTTACTTTCATGATTAACACTTTTACTGATTTTGAAACCCAACAGTTAATTTTTTGATTGTATTTTCATACGAATATCATTCGTATAAATCATGAAAAATAGTAATGTTAATATAAATTTTATTAATTAAATTGTGATGATTCAATTAAATATCATTCCTAATATAATTTACTATATATTAAAAAATGCCTAATATAAAAATAAATTTCTCACTTATTTATGAAACTGTAGTACAGATAATGTAGTATCAAAATTAAAGTGAAAATGTTATATATAATTATAGTTAATTCATTTTTGAAAAGATTTTATAAAATTAAATAAGTTTAAATTGATTTAAAATATATAGAAATTTTAATACTAATTTGTTTTTAGGAACTTTAAATGACGAACAATTACTTGAATTTGCCAAAATAGGCTGCTATAATGAATTTGATTTATTTGGAAACGAAATCTCTTATTACGAGTTGAGCGATGTTTTCGATATGCCTAACGATGCGACAAGAATTAAGCAAATCAAGCTTCTCATCGATGAAGGATACGATAGAAAAATAACTATTTCTCATGATATTCACACTAAACATAGACTTGTAATGATTAATGATTTAAGTTTTGCTTTATTTTTAAATTTTTAAATATGTTAATGAATTAATTTGTTCAAATAATCTTACAAATTTAATTAGATTTATATAATTATTATTTTACAGATGAAATTCGGTGGCCATGGATTTTCTCATATATTGTTGAATGTATTACCAAAAATGAAAACGAGAGGATATAGCGATGATAACATTACGAATATTCTCGTTAATAATCCTAGAGAATGGCTCACAATAAAATAATATTAAAAATTACATTTTTTAAAAATAGTAATTAAATAATTATTTTATAATAAACAATTTAATTGCTTACAATTTAAAAATTTTCAATTTACATTTTAATTGTTTACAGTTAACAATAAAACAGTAATTTGAATAAATTAAAAAATAATAATTTTCTTAAATCTGAATTACAATAAAATTCATGTATTATATAATTTTTAAATATATTGTTATATAATATATAATATATAATGTAAATATAAAATTCTTTTTCAATTTGGCTTAAAAATAGGGAAAACTGGCTGAAAGCACAAAAATTTCTTAAAAATTGGGGTAAAATGTGATTTTAGGTGATTCGCCTAAACTTCTGTCTCTGCTTATAAGAACTTTTTACCTCATTCTATCTGTCAACTTATTTTTCATTGCAATGTACTGAATACAAAAATTGCTATAAGTAAAAGTTGCTACTTTTTGTTTAATTATCATTTTAAAATTAAAAATTAAAAACAAGATTTTAATAATAAAGGGTTTTATCATAAGTGAACAAATAAGTGTTTTACTATTAATATTTACCATAACATTTGAAAACTGAACTTTGTATTTAGATTATTGAATACTTCAACTTAGACTTATCTCTTAAGTACTCTAAAATTCAATCAATAAATCTTAAGTATGAAATAATTCATAGTATTATCTTAGAAAAATTATTTACAAATAAATATATTTTAACAGACGATAAAAGTATATTACGCTAATTTAAAAAATCATCAAATAAGTCATATAAATTAAGTTTAATTAGTAAATATATTTAAAAATAAATAAAATGAACATAAAAATTGTTTCTTTATTATTAAATTTTGCATTATTTAGTAAAGTTAAATCGGATAGTTTTGTAAATATATATTACGTTACACTCGACGGAGTATTGCATTATGATGTGGCTGTTAATGGTATTGTAGCGGATTATCCAAATCTAGC
>JAQIYA010001197.1:0-14082 GCA_034699355.1 Microtritia minima | reverse complement strand
ACAGTAATGGATTATTAACAAATGTAATGTCAGTAATCATGACCACTGAAACTAAACCTGATTCGAGTAAATAAAAAAAACAATCAATTTTCCTCTAAAAATTGGTCAAATTTTAATTTTCCATTAAATTATTCTAAAGAATATATGTTTTTCTATATATTAACAAGTTTTTTGTCTTAAATTATTAATAACGCCTAATATAGTTTTAAAGATAAATTATTTATCAAAAAAATCTGAAATTATAAACCAATATTTTCAAATTGATTTTATCGTTACCCTTGATATTTAGATGTCACCTAATAATAAAACCAAAAGCAATAATATCTATACAGTGATCTTTTATACTTTCCCACTAATTTGACAAAACCAGACGAAAAGTAATCTTATTATTATGTCTGTTGTATATTAAATTGTCTGACGTTCAAGTTTTCCAACAGATTTGTTCAATACTTAAATTTCCTTTATTTCTCAATTCCATTACACTTCGCTGTTTTTATTCTAACAAATAAAAAGTTTAATTTGACAATTTATTTATTTGAATAAATTAGAACACAAAAGACTAGTATTAATGTAAACTTTTATTGAAAATACAGTCAGTTCCCATTTATAGCAACTTATCTGAGCAACTAAAGTGAGTGCCATATTACAATGTCTCCGACAAAGACTCCGACAAAGTCCTAGTCTCAGAATTATTTTAAACAATAATAAAAGGGTTGCTATTTTCCAAACTAATATTCATAAACATACTATAAGAATGGTTCGTATTTTGAAAATCTGTTTCCATGGTTGCCATTACAGAGGATAAATTGTACCTTATTGTATACAAGATTAGTTGAATCAACACATTTATGCATTCAATTTGACTGCAATTCCAAGCGATTATTTTGATATTAGATGCCATGAGGTAAATGATCCTCACATTTGTCCAAAAATCCAGAATAAGTAAGACAAACAAATTTCTAGAATACTCCTAATTTCGCTTTATATACGCAAATATGTGGTATGCATAAGCCTGTAGGTTATGATAAATTTTAACAAAATTATTAGGAATATTCAAGATAATTATTTTAGTTAATAAAATGATTTTAGAAAAGATTCGTTTTATTATCTCAAGTTTAGAATTAAAAAGCCATTACACATACATTGTATATTAAAATTATGATTTATAAATCTATAACCGTTTGCCTAATTTGTAATCTTTTATCAATTTAAGCCATCACTGAATGTCAAAATTAATTTTATTACTCTGTAAAACTTCAAATAAAAATTCTGCAAATTAGGCATAGATGGCAAAAGCGCAGGAATGCGTTAATTTCATTAGCTCTCACTCAATGCAGTCGTCAGATGACGACCTTATGCTAAATTCAACTGCAAATAATGAACACGCAGATGAGCGCTAATCTTCTCGCTGATGATAATGTGCGCGCATTATTTCAGCGAAATAGAGATCTCCAGCTTCATTGAGTTTGACGAACCCTACCTTTTACGCTAACTTTTACATTTACAGACACGAGTTGAAACCCTTCCCTAACGAAGAGATAAGAAGATAAAGATTTCCCCTTTTATAACAGAACAATACGGTAACAAATTAATATCCAGGGATCCATACATCACCATATAATGCAATCCTTGGGTGAAAATGTGTTGCAAATTATGACCATTACAAGCAAAATAAGGATGTGCTGCGCGTCGAGTCAAATATATGTTTGAGTGATCGCGTCTTCATTCGATACCATTCATACCCCCGGAACTGCATTTCGATATCGTCATGACTACTGCCTGCATCACTGTCTTCTCACTTCATTCAATCACTCTATGATTTTGTTCACTTGTTTCCCAATCCATTCTTCTATCATAAACACTGCATTTAGAGCGTGATATTCTTTCGTGTTTATGCCTTAATTCCGAAATCCATTATTGAGAGTTTGTCACACTCGCGAAAGCGAGAGTGTCCTCAGTGTGTCCTAATTCTGTTTACTCGCAAAAATAAGATAAAGTGCGCTCTTTTCAATGTCAAGTGTATGAGCGTGTGTGAGCTAATCCATGACTGTTTACGTTTGGCGCACAATCGCCTCAATATTCCATAACCTATTTGACTGTTTGACTGTCTAATCAATAAAGTAATAGGAATTTGATTAAACGCTAATATATTTTTAAATAAAAAATTTTTACATTAAGTATATTAACTAATATTTGCCAACTTATACATTGTTATATGAATTTCTAAACAATTTTTGAATATAAAAGTTTTACATGTTTGATTATTTTGTTATATAATTTCTTTCCTCGCACTTATTAAAATTAGTTTTAATAGACAAAGCGAGAAAAAGTAATACAGTATATATTTACATAGATATAACTTAGTTTAACTTAGTTTTATCTAAACTTCGGACTTCATAGCATAGTTCTTAATTAAAAACGACAACAAAGTAAGTAAGAAAATCAATACACATTTACTCGTCTGATTATTTTGCATCTGTTTCTTAACAAATTCTTTACAGATTAGCATTTATGTAAATAGAAAGTCATTTTTAAAAATATCTGGTTTTCTATTTTTTTTGCTTGAATTTTTATTTCTATTTCTATTTGAATTTTTTTTCTTGTGATAATTTATGGATTATCAAAAGATTTTGGAAATAAATTATAAGTTCAAATTTATTGATCATAAAAATATTTATAAAAATTTAAAAAGAAAATTAATGTAAATTTAAGAAATTGGTATTAATTAATTTTCTATAGATATAATTTATAATGCAAGTATTATAATTAAAATTTTATGGAAGTTTACGGTAAAAAATCTTTCGACCGAAAATAACAACACCATATTCACCATACATTACAAGATTTATATATTCAATATCTTCACATTTTCACCTTAAATTAATATTAAAATTTCCTTAACAAAAAGAATTTTAACTTGTTGTCTCTATGAATGCTAGAATTTCGTTAGGAAAACAAAAACAATACGCTTTACAAATTATATATTTTATAACCATTTTACCGAAATTAAGGCTTCAAATTACAAAACTGTTTTGCCGAAATAAAATTTTATACGCTGTTTAGTAATAGTAAACAATCCTTTACTATACGATTATTTAGAATTTTAATTATACGTGGATTGATGTGCTTTGTGTTTAATTAAGCATCGAATTTTAAATTAGTTACACAATAAATAGTCATTTAAGCATAAATAGCTATTAACCGAATTATTTGAGTTTAAATAATTACTGTGACTGTAGTTCATTATTCATTATTTTGTCAATTTTGAAAAAAAATTTGATCAAAAGCTAATTATAGTTATCTAAAGCTTAATTAAATTTTAAAAATCTAATTCCAAGAGTATTTTTGTTAAAATTCTGAACAGATTACAAAATTTTATGCAATTATAACTTTCACTCAAAACAATATTGAAAACTAGATGGTGCTGAGAATGGTATTGAGAATTATTGTCTAACAAAACACTTGAAACCTTTTTGTTGCGGCATTTTTATAAAATATTTTAAGGTGATTAGTCTATGTTTTTTTTATCAATAATTTAGTGTTAGCAAAATGTATATAAAAATTTATTAAAACTTGTACCCTATATATCAATTAAACACGAGAGAAAATTTTGCAGAATCTATTTTTAAAAAAACATAAAGCGATTTCACAGCAGCAAAGCTATATTGAAGTATTCAAAAGTATTAGTACCTGAAAAGTTTAACATCTGTAACTTTTTTTTTAAAGATGGAGATTTAAAAATCTAAGTGTTATTTTATTGGTTTTCTTTTGATTAATTTTAAAATATAATTATTCGTCCATTTTCAGCATTACATTAAATTAAAAATTGTGAGAGCATTTGGCAAAAGCATATTTTTATCAGTGTTATTCATAAGATATCGTATAATTAATTAATTAATTTTATACAATTCATTAATGTTATTCATTGCAGTATCAGATTTGATGGACAATAACACAATAAAAATTTTACAATTTTATTTATAAAGTAATAATAAAAAATAATTACTTATTCCGTAGATTTATGTTACAAATATTCTCATTTGCGTATTTTATTTTAATTAAATTGAGCTGAAATTGAAATTCCAGCAATAACTAAAAGCAAATATTTGCCTTTAGTTGCAGTTATTATACATTTGCCGATTTATTATATCAATGGACTCTTTTGTTTAATTTGTTTCACTGATACGAAAACATATAATCAAATGCCGATCCTTAACGTTCTGAGTGCGCAATAAAATAAAGAAAATCGTTAAACAGTAACTTTATTATCCACTATTATCACACCGTATAACGTATGATCGCAAATGAGCCATACGTGGACACCCGTAACCATCTCTTAGCCATTATTCTGGATACTGTTGCTGATATTGTTGTTGCCATCATTCTTCTCATCGCTTCATCCGTTAATCTAACGGATACGTTCAACTAATACCACAGTAAAATCCGATGACATTTCTTAAGAACGCTTCTTTTTCTTCGCACGTCTGTTGAGCTTTATTACGCACTTCTCTCACTCTCCCGCCGATGAAAATGATAGCCGATGGAGAGATGAGGATTGAAACATAAGACTCGTATCACTGTCTATATTCGCGTATTATTGATCTCCTGTTGAGCGAACGGGTCAAAAACATGTTAAGACATGTTTGTATAGTTCAATAACATGGTTATTCAACTTTCAAAAATACACCTAATATTCATTTAAATATCGGAATATTTTAGAAAAATATTTTATTTTTATAGATTAATTTTTAACATAAAATGAATTCAAATAAAAAAAATATTATGTTTAGAAAATTTTCAAAATAAATTATTTTCGTATTTGATTTTGCAAAAAACAAATGCGAGAGAATAAGCTTTAATTAAAATATATGGCAAATATAAAATTTCGAAACAGTTTGAGGTCAACGAAGTTTGATTAGCAAATAAACAGCTTTTATACTCAATCGACTTGTGTTTAGTAAATTATTAATGCTTTATAAAGGTTTCTCATCGGTGTGACCAGATTTTTATTTGGAAAAACTGGAATTTAACCAAAAATCTCATAAAATTGGACAAATTTTTGTTATATTAAAAATAAATAACTTCATTAAAATTCAATAATTTATTAAAATTAATGAATTAATTATGAATTTGATTAAAAATTACAGTTTTCTCTAATTTTTTTAAAAGTAAAATTGTGAAATTATAAGCTTGTAATACAGTTTAAAATATTTTTAAATATGTTTGAATTCAAATAAGTAAATCAAAGAGTGAAAACTGGACACCACAGCGTCCAGTTTTGATGTATAAATTTTAAATTTAGCCTATATCTTATATGATGTAAGATATAAGTAGTGATCGTTTAGGGTATGCGACCGATTATGACCGCCGTTTTGGAAAATTCATTTCCGGTTAGATGTAACAAATTGCCGAATTTGACCGTAAAAGTAACTCTTTTCTAAATTTTAATATTGGAAAAAACATTTCAACACACATTGCAAATGGACAGACATTTCAAATCCATAAACTTGCTAATGCCAAAATCAGATAAAAATATAATATAATATGGCGCAAAAATTTAATTGAATTGAATTGAAAACATTTTTTTAGTTGAAAAAAGTAAAACAGTTTTTTTTCTATATTTTAATGCCTTTACATAAAAAATACGAATTAATGTTTCGAATAGTTAATATTATTTTGATTTTATCTAAAAAACCAAAATAGTGTTAGACATCCTTACTGTAAATAAACTTACTATAATTATTATTTTACGTCACGTCAAATTAGATTAGCATGAAAAACATCTTCGAGTAAATTCTTCCGATGCATAAAATAACTCATAACATATTTACATGATGTCAACATATTTCTTATAGATGAGGATATCTTGGATTTCATTTGACGGTAGATAAAGACTTAGGTTTTACTATTTAATAATTGTTAACGTGTGAACAATTACAAAATTTATTGAGATTCATTTGTATATCTTAAGCAGAGAACGTTTAGATCTCGGTTTTTGATTATAATTTCCGAGAAAAGCCGTTAAAAATTCAATCGTCCTGTGTTTTTATATCAATGATTTAATTGACATAAGAATGATTAAAATGAAATTACAGAAAATGTTACATTTCAAATATAGATTAATGAGTATAAGATTGTCATCTCAAGCTGGCTAACATGTCCATCTCAAAGGTCATCATTTGGCGTATATCAAAATGGCTACTATTTTTTTGTGGTCACCTTCTTTTTATTGCTACTCTCGTTTATTTCTATATACCCCAGTCTATCATATACAGGATTATCCAGTTAATAATCCAGGGTATGTGTAACTATTAATATAATTTTTTGCAAAATTGTACAGATTGTGGAAAAGTGATGCTAAGTTATTGACAATAAGTTAGCATTAAGTTAAGTTATTTCAACAATAACTTATTGTTGAAATAAATCTATTTTTATGTGGTAATTATCCGTACAGACGAAAAATGTTCATAAGTAAAAACCAAATTATAAATAAAATTCGTTCATAAAAACTTGCCTAATCCTGTCATAACAATTATTATTATTAAATATATATATATATATTTCCGGAATTCATTAATTATTGCCGCATAAAGACAACTCATAAACTGGGATTCAATATAACACGACAGCTACTCGTAAATATCGATGTATATGTTATGTGCCGAAAATTGCTCGAATATATTGCCAGCAATATATTGATTTACCCAAATTAGTGACAACTACTTTATTTTACGAATCGCACATTTATTTTGAGTGTTATTTTGATAGCGCTTTAGCTCAAAACAATTATGACAATAATGACTCAAACGAAATGAAGCGATTGAAAAATGATTGCTTAGCTTTTCAACATTTTTTTGAAAATAGAAATTACAGAATCGAAATATAAATGAAATACTTTTTGAATAAATTCTTTTTAATTTAAAAAAAATGCATAAACCAAGAGAAGATAAAGGTTATAAAGCAAATCTAATCATATAAGTAATTTCCATTAGTGTTGAATAC
Source organism: Microtritia minima (assembly GCA_034699355.1). Lineage (NCBI taxonomy): Eukaryota > Metazoa > Arthropoda > Arachnida > Sarcoptiformes > Euphthiracaridae > Microtritia > Microtritia minima. Next base: position 7,080 of record JAQIYA010001197.1, on the reverse strand, counting down.
CATAATTAGAAATCATAAAAGAGATTTATACTTATAAACGCATAGTAGAATTTTACGAATTTGTATGCGAATGTTTTCAAATACTGATCAATTTTCAAAAATTTAGATGAATTTATCGGACAAAACTAAGCATTAAATTTTAAACAATGTTTTAATAAGTTATTTAAATTCAATTAATTATTATTTATTAATTGATTTAATTACTTCATTTTATAACTCTTTTCTTAAAATAAGTTTTATACAATTTTTATGACAGAATAGATATTTCTATGCAAATGAGTTTCATTTATTGTTATTTTTAGCCAAGAAATTATCAAAAAAGCAATCTTTTCAATGATATATTAGTTTTTCATAACAAACGTTTTTTTGTATCCATTTATTATTATTAATATTATAAAACTATGCAATTCATTGAAATTATTTTTGATTTAATGTAATTTATTGCTCTAATCAATAGTCATTAAGATATTTTTCGTGATAAATATAATAAATTAAACTGTTTTGAGATAATTTATTGCCTTATATTTTTGATAAAAAAATAATTATATTGATTATTATTTAATAATAAGTACTTTGTAGATAAATAACAATTGTAGATATTTTATTGAATTTTAGAAATAAGTAATTATTTTAGAATTTTAGAATTAAATATCTTCTGCAAATAAAAAGCTAAAAGATTTTCAAAAATACTTTCCAAGAATTTTTTTAACAATACATTACGCGCATCTGAACTATAAATTAATCACTAAACTTTCACTTATATTTCATCTTTGACTTATAAAAATTTTATTAAATTACAATTATATTTTTACCACTTAACCTTCTTAGATATTTTAAACGAAAGGTTAAATATAAAATATCGTGTTTTACAGAAAGTCCTCTCTTTGAGTAACACTTTTAAATATTTATATAACTATTAATATGGTTTGCTTAAACGTTTACATTTACTCAATTAATTAAATAAATAAATTAACTAATTTAAGGTAATTGTATTAAAAAAATTCTATTAATGAAAATACAAAATTGTTTGGTATGCATAACACAGAAAACCTATGAATAAATAATAAACATTTATTATTAAAAGTTGTTTTTAAATTCTTATCTAATGAGAACTAAATTAATGCTCTATTTCTAGTCTAGTAATAATAATTTTAGTAAATATTTTATTAATTCATATGAAATTCAATTCATAATTACTTATGTGATTGTATTAATATTAACAATCAATAGAGTTATGCATTTCATTCGTGCTGTATATTAAATAATTAATTATATGAATTGTTTAAAACAAAAATGTTCAATAAAGTCACCCAAAATTTTAATCAATCACTTTAACAATAATCATATGCTTTTCATCTATAGATATAAACATTAAACATTTATTAAATGAAAGGCAGAACAGTTGAAATGAAGAAAAGAGCGGAAAATGCGGGCAGAGATTAGTTAAGTGTCAACTCGTTTAGAGCGCATGAGTTATATCAATATATAAGAGTTGATGGCAATCGAGACCATAGTCGAGAGGTAGCCTTCTGTAGGCATTTGTCCAAAAATTTATCTGCTATTATGTAGTCTCTCATAATCTTCAAGCATTGATACTTAACCTAATAATAAGGTAGAAATTCATCATTTATTTGACAGTTTAGATTTGAAAATTTATAACTATAAAGAGAATTTTATTGAATGTAAATATTGTATAACAATATCGAAATTATAATTTATGTAAAAAATTACATAATATTAATAATAATATATTAATTGTTAACTAAAAGATTTTATTTAATTGTAAATGATTCTAATTTTTATGGATAAAAAATTTATAAGTTTAGATAAGTTTTTAATTATTTGTTTCTGATTAGTCGTCAACTTTAATGTTTACAAAAGCTTTTTCCATTTTTATTATTATATATTTTTAAACGAAAAGTAAAAAAATAATATAAGAATTAAGTGATTTATTATAGTTTGAAATTTAACTTATATTTAACAAAATTCCTAACTTAAAACCTCAAATAAAAAACTAATCCCAAGTGATATGACAATGAGTGATACGGAAAGTCACAAAGTGTACCAAATGCTGAACACGACTTCAATGCTCGGCAAACTCAACTTAACCGAAATGGAGTACTACTGTCTGAACTCGCTGTACGACCCGAACCAGAGTGACCACATCAAGAGACAGTGCGTCCACTATTTAAGTGAATCAAATCAGTCGCTTCTCGATCAGATCATCAGCGTATTCGGCAATTTCTCGGTAACGGCCAGAGACGACAAGCTTAAACTACCATTCGATAACGACTGGACTGTTATACTTATCTGGTCATTGATTTTCGGCTCAATGGTGTTGTTGGCCATTATTGGCAATTTGCTCATAATTTGGATCGTGTCCACCAAAAAACTAATGCGAACCGTTATCAACATATTTCTGCTGAATCTCACCATTTCAGACCTGTTAACAGTTACTTTCAATGCGTCGTTTAATTTTGTTTTCATGATCACAGCCAACTGGCCGTTCGGCTACTTTTACTGCGTGGCCAGCAATTTCATTACCAACTTGACTATCGCTTCGTCCGTGTTCACCATCATTGCTACGAGTGTGGACAGGTATGAGAAGAATTTCAATGATATAAAAATATAAAGAATACATTCGACAACGTGTTGAATCAAATCATATATTGAAAAAGTTCATAAATATTTATAATATAAAAAGCATCAAATAAATAACTAAATGTATTTATTAATAACCCTTATTTCTATATATTAAAATTTTTGCATTACAAATCGTTAACAATAAGTTAATGTGTTAATAATTTTTATAATCTATAAATTATTCGTTATCATAATGAAACATGAAAATTACAGATTTAATAAATCACTAAATATGAGAGATTGACCAAAAATAGTGAAACAGCTTTCTTTTGTTTCACAATTTCGCAATCATGACAGGTTTAATATTTAATTATAAGTGAAATATCACTACAATTTTCTTATTTCATTATATTATGCTTACACGCAGCACCCTATATAAGGCTTTAAGCATAAGCCTAACTCTTAACGTGATAATATTTATAATATTGATACTCTTTCGTACAATTAAATTCCATTAAATTTATTTATACTTTAAATCAAAATCTTAAAGATATTGTTATTTAAGTTTGAATCATTTAATTTAAATTATTACACATTATAATTTCTATTTTTAAATATTTCTATTGTTGCTTTGCTAAACACTAAAAGTTTTTATATTATTACTATTTTAAGTAAAATTTAATAATTTTAATTTAAGATTTGTCTTAACAGAATTTTGCGGTTCTTTGAGAAAATTTAATTTAATATTGATCTTTAAAGATAATTTCAAAAAATACAATAGATTTAAATTTCAAATGAAGCGTTACATAAAATAGTTAATGCAAAAATTAACTACAAATAATTTTTATCAATTATTGTTTTAATTAAAAATAATTCTTATGGGAATTTATCATAAAATTTAATGATTTGTCAGAGAAAATATAATATACTGATAAATTTTGAAACACTATATTTAATATAGTTGTTTAGTTTCTTAATTTTAAAATGTGTCTAAACTTGAATCTATCTTACAGTTATATCAAACAGTGTTTCGCATTCAATATTGCAATTTTTTATATGAGATTTTCTCATTATATCAATATTTACATTGCCGTCTACTATGTGTTACTTACTTTGAACATAATTATTTTTTACTGATGGATGCAATTGATTAAAATTTCACTCTTAGAACTTAACTTATTTTATAAAATCGAAATCGAAAAATTAATATTATATGTATTTAATTTTGAATTTAATATTGACTTAAATTTTTTATTATTAAATAAATTATTAATATATTATATTATTTTATAAAATTTAATATTGACTTAAATTTGATATAAAATAAAATATTATTTTACAAAATATTCTTATTATTAGTACAAATTCGTGATTATTACGAATTATTATCATTTTCGCATCATTATGAATAAATAATGATGTCTTTATAAAATTATGCAATAATTTTTTTTTGATAATTATTTTAAAGTATAGTTACGAAAATAAAAAAAATGCTATAACTTGCTGGAACTAGATTTGGATCTGTTAAGCTCTCTTTGTTGTGCAATAATTATTCAAAAAATAAATCTTTAACAAATAATTTATTTTATTATACAATATGAAAAGGAAAGCATTATATATAATACATTATGTAATCTGGTTTAATATGAAAATATTGCATTTTTGTCAATCTTGCATACTCTGGACATTTGTGGCAATAAATTGTTTACGATCTCTATAGATAAGGCTTTTTTTGGGGCAAAGATTGTCACGTAAAAACAAAAATAAAACACACATTCGGACAATGAAATATTGACTTTAAAAATAAATTTGACTTTTGGAAAGCTTCGAGAGTCACTTTGAAGTGAGTGGCAATCTCTCAGGAGAGCGTATACTGATTTTAATGGATTCATATATTATTGGCATATATATAAATTTTATAATAAATTTGAATATTCCTGACAGCGGCGAAAAAAACAAATATTTCAAAAATTAAATTTTATGCACTCTTTTTTGCCGACACTTGACTTCTGATGCGGTTTTATTTTAATTTTATTGAAACCAAATTTAATAATATATTGAATAAATTAATATCGCGCTGAGGTTTTTCTATTTTGAAAAACATGTTTCACTATCGTGTTTCTGCAAAATTAATTCCTTGCAAATTTGTATTAATTATAATTATAATAAACAAAAATGTATGATCCTTTAAATATCAATAGACTTTAACAGACTTTATTATAATTTAACTATTAACATTATTTACTAGACTCGGTCTTAGATGAGAATGAAATATAGAGATTGAGACTCAGACTTTGGCAAAATCCGAGTCTCTCCGTATGTTTTAAACACTAAAAAAAATAAAACTAAGAAAATAATTTCGGTAATGGATGAATGAATGAGATTTAGTTTTCTCTTTCTCCTCATATTTTAGATTTTATTTTATTTTAGATGATATCATAATACCAACCATTAATATAACAAGAATGACGATAAACATTTTAAAATTATTTTTTATAATTGTAAAAATTATGTAATATAAGTGTAAATGATAAATGTTAATATAATTTAAAATCTTTATTATATATAATAATTGACTTGTAAACCTCAAGTTTTCTTATTTTTGCATTTCTTTATAGTGATATTGTTTATGGCAAAACTTGAAAAGTTCATCATTTTTATTAAGTATGTACTGTGAAAAACAAGGCGATCTGATATTCGAAATAAAGAGAGAAAAATTCACTTTTTACTTATTTTTCTATCAAATAAATAATACGCTGTATAAACTTTTTCTTTTCTCAAAACCCTTGGAGATATTTTATAAAATATCGATTCAATGGTGCGAAATAAAAACAAAATTATTGTATATAAAATACAGGTAATATTATTACAATAACTCATAATATATATATTTTAAATTAGCCTATTTTTTGGTAAATTTAGTTTTATTAGTTTTACTGATAATATCATACATGAATGCAAAGCTGTGTATTTTAGAAATTTAATATATTTCTTTATGATATGAATAAATTATTCTTTTAAATATGATCTATTTATTATGGCATTTATTTGTTAAAAAAGTCATTAAAAACTATTAAAGAGCCTATAAAGACATTTATATTTTGTGGTAATATTAATTAATTTAGTTTAATGGTATTTTAAAAATATATTTAAATTCGCTTTCCATAATAATAAATGGATTGTGATTTTAACTCATAAAGAAATTTTGGTATTTTGCTTGAAAAATATAATGTTTAGACATTGATTTTAACATTTAAACATTTAGAAACATTTATATTGAATATATTTATTTTATATATTTATATATGTATATCTTGTAAAGAATTAATAGTTTATTTAATGGTAAAAATCTTAGATTAATGTTAACAACTTATAATAAGCATTAAAATTCATTTGGCATAAACATGTTTAACATTTTTTTGCTCATAAAATTTTATAACAATTTTAAAGTGTTAATAGTCTTTTCTTATAGAATAAAATAATATTTGATTAATGTGTGTTATATAAAAATATGTAGTGAATATAAAATATAATTTTTTTAAATACAAAAATTCATTAAAATAGTTTCCCATTTTTATATAGCTTTTAAAATGTTTAATAAATAATAAATCTTAATGATTGATTATAATATTTACAACATTTAAACTTTTATTTAATCAAGTATTATATCATAAGAATCATTTAAATGCAATTTATAGTTATTGAATTAGCAATTATACATAATTCTTATATCATTATTTGCATTTTTTCAATTTATTTATATTTAAAATTCTAATTTTCTCTATTAAACGAAAATATTTTGTCTATTATAACAAAAATATTTAATCCATTTTAAAAATATTTTTAAAAATTTCAATTATTTATTATAAGTAACAAAATTAGTTACAAAGCATAAGTTAATTATTAGTAAATTTAATTTAATTAAACTTTATATAAAAAATCTTAATCATTATTAATTCTTATACTATGATTATTAATAATTTCTAAAAGTCTGGTCACTCTATATAAAATAGATTTATAAATATTGTGTCATTACACACATTTAACAGGTTTAGATTTTTCTTCAAATGACAGAATGGCAGCTGTTTTGACATTTCGCGATAAGCAAAATATTTTTTCGCTTTGCTTATGATATAACATTTTAAAGAATAACCATTTAATGGAACAAATGACTGTCAGATGAAGTTTTCTATAATCTTATAATAGCATCGCATTGTTATATTCTTGTTATCTAATTTCACTCAAGTCAGGAGTATTTTAAATTTATGGAAGAAAATGTTGAAATGCAGTGAATTTAACATTAAAATTGTGAGTTTAGTGTAATCATAAACAAAATATTGATGAAATTTATCTCAATTAAAGCTTTAAAAATAAACCAATCAAGAAATGGCTTTTAGAGAAATGAAATCATTACAGAATTAAACAGCGCTCTTCTCAAATATTATTTTATTGAAAAAAAATAAATCAATAAAATAAAAACTGTGAAATTAAAAATAA
>JAQIYA010001196.1:0-14083 GCA_034699355.1 Microtritia minima | reverse complement strand
GAATACCTCTTATGAATATGATAATTTAAATTCATGAAATAACAGCATCAAAACTTGATACTATAAAATGCACTTTGAAGTGATTGGCACTAAAATTAGTCTAAGTAAGAAAATTAAGCTAAAATGTTATGCGTACAAAAAAAGATAGTTAAAAATTTTCAAATTGATGCAGAAAGTAAGGCAGTTTTCGTTGATTATTGACTGTTTCACACGCTTTGCTAATTGTTTTGGTGAGCGCTGACGGACCACAACTAAATACACCAACTTTGCTCACCTAAACCAAACATGAACCACACAATTAATTATCAGTAAACATATGAATCACATACTCGTTAAAATTATTAAAATATTGTCAGAATGAAAAAATGGTGCTCACATATGAGTGTTGTTTTTGAATGAATTTGAGGAATGCAATCATATCAGGCCGACCGAAGTGATTAATGGCTTTCAGGCCTGTGAACATACTTCGGTTTGATATGCGCTGAAAGTGATTTTCGCATATGTACTGAGAGTGAGAAAAGAAAACTTACTTTAATAATGTTATTCGTGTTCAGGTAAAAGGAAAAGCTTTAAGTAAAATTGAAACATGACATTCGTTAATGCATCGACACATACCAACATAGTGGTACGCAAATCAAATTTGTGAAAAAATTGAGTGATAAAGATATGGACTTCGAGAACATTAGTTACATCTTTGCGCTCCACGTCTCGCAACACATCAATAAACCATTCAAAGTGTCGATGCGAAGGACATATCCATAGAAAGTACACCTAATAATTAAAATATTATCAAACACTTACACGGTTTGATTTGTAAAATAATGTTTACCTTTTTGCACGCAACACCCGAGTATCGATTAGTCGAAGTGCCAAAAACAAGATCATTAAGTATTGAAGCATAAGGTGTAACACCAATACCGCCGCCAATCATAACAGCGATTTCATACTTATACCAGTCTTGATTTCCACCACCGAATGGTCCTTCCAGTCTAATCTTTGGCATAATTTTGTCAGGCGTCGCAAAATTATTGGGATCGAAATAGTTTCTCAATTTCCAAGTCCACGGTCCCTGAGCTTTGACGTGCACTGATAAATAGTTTTCGTGTGGCGCTGACGTTAATGTCAACGAGTGGTATTCGCTCGCTCTGAACGCCGTGCAGCACAGGCGGACCCATTGACCCGATAAGTATTTAAAATTAGGCGGTCGGCAAAATTTCACTTTAGTTACGTCTGACAGTACAATGCGGAGAAAATTAATTTATTACGTGCTTAAACGATGGCAATTATGCGATTAACAATCGTAAATAACTGACCCGAAGGGAGAAGTTCGGTGTCGAGAACGTCGAGTTCCATATATTTCGTTTGCAGACTCACTATTTTATCCAAAGTAAATATTATGGCTGGAATCAGGAAGAATATCCAAAAGCGAGGAATCTATATATAGTGATAACAATTAGGTGTCAAAATAAATAAGGCGAGCGTATTCAATATCATACGCCAGTAAGTTTGGCCAATCCGTGTAATAAAGAGAATATATAAAGTAATATATATAGACTGTGTGTCGACCAAAAATAGCTGTAAGCCTTTTGCCTAATCTTCGGATGTGCGAAGATAAATATAGCGCAGACAATCGCAAACAATATAATTCCGGAAATTCCAGTTACTGTTCCGAATATCCAAAAAGAAAAAGTTGGCTTCGAGTCGGACTCGAACTGCAATTCCTTAGTTAAGCAGCGAAGATGTTCTATTGGCTGCGTTGAGACGTGATAGAAGTTAATGCAATGACCGACTACGTGAACCACTGGGTAAATATTACAAACACAATCAATAATAACAATGCATTAGCAAACATACAACTATTACAGTATAGGGATAAGTGTCACATACTTGTGAAAAATAAGGCAGTCATGGCTACAATTTTATGAAATTGAACGTGAGAGTCGAGTGGGATATATTGGTGAAGTGGTATTTCTCTTATTTTGGTGATTAAATTGCGACACATTGTCAATAATAATAATGAATAGCAGAACGAGAGAGAAGAGGCAGAGCCACGAGTGGCAGCGATGCCGTAACCCATAACGTGTCGCAGATCCATGTGTTCGCTTAAGTAGGAGTAGTTGACGAAGCGCTCGATGAACAGCACGAACGTTATCACGTAAAATATTAACAGATACACGATGTGCTGGCGATTCTCTTCTAAATAAGTAATACAGTAATTCCACTTCTTCATCAAGCAGTTGGGCTCGGGGTCAGGTAAGTGACTGATCTGAAAGCTGGTCATTCGCGCGATGTTAGTGGACGTGTCCAAGAAATTCTGTTTCGCTCCCTTGCAATCCAAACCAATAGCAATAAAATCTCCGCGATATTCTCTCATCATTAGCTTGAAATCATCGTAAGTTAGCTCTTCTTTGTCCTCCAAACCAGTGGCGGCAAACATTCCTTGTATGAGTTCCATCACTTGGTCCTCATTCATCGAATTAGTCTTTGCGATGTCAACCAGCGATCGAAGCATTTTTGTCAGCTCTTGTTTATCTATAACTCCATTGCCATCGTTGTCGCACATATCAAATATGATTCGCAGTTTGTTTTCCGTTTTACCCCTTGAAAATAATACCACTGTATCGAGAAATTCTTGAAAACTTATTCTTCCGTCCTTATCTTTATCCACGCAATTAAACATTTGCTTAACAAAAAGCGAGTCCGATTTCATGCCCAGCGCTTCCGCGAATTCCTTCTTCGAGAGCGAGGTTCTCATAATCATGATAACGTCATTACCCACGTCTTCAAATTTTCTCTTTTCTCCTGGTTTTAAACCGAAAGTCAAAGCGTACGCTTCCCTAAAAAAGTGCTCCAAACGTTTTTGTCTCTTCTCTTTCGTTTCAGCGTTTGCAAGCATTACATTACGGTATGTATGAATTATTTCAAGCGTTTTCTTGATATTCATAAGAAATGCCTCCAATTTGGATAAAAATTTCTTTCTCGTGGAAATGTTATCAAACTGTAAAACTAAATCGTGATCTCGTGGAGATCTTATCAAAACCATGGGCTTATGAGAATCTTGCGTCACCTCTACGACCAACGAGTTTACATTTTTAAAATCTATTTTCCGCAAAGTATCTCCTTTTCGATTAACCGTCGAAAGAGCTTCTTCAGGTCCTATTTTAACTTTGACGTAACGCTTGTGGTTTTGATGAAGCCATTCGCGAACGTCTATATAAATAAATAATTACAGTCATAAACTCAAATTATTTTTTCTATTTAGACATAAACGACCCAATATTTACATAATTTATCGTAATTTTTGCCGTGAGTTTCGGCCTCTTGTTTAGCTTTTAACTTCCGTCTACGCCTATTTTGAAGCTTTATCACGCCGTATCCCATAAATGCGATAACTTGTAGCAGAAAATAGAATCGACATCAAAATATATATATTATAAAATTTAGAGTTAAAGATAAAATTTAGATAAAATTAATACCAATTGGAATGACTGTAAGCAGTAATATAACGGCAATGTATGGCAGTTCGCTGCCGTGAAAGTAGTTCCAACCCGCCAACACGACGCACGGCTCCAACACCGAACTGCTGAGTTGGGCGGGTTGGGCGCAGGGGTCGCCCTCTTTGAAGATAAACACATTCTTTTGTACGGCTCCCACCGGAATGGAAGTCGAATTGACTATTATGTCCCAGAGAGTGATTTTTTTAATTTCTTCAATTTCTTCTTTAGAAAAAATTCCGTTTTCGGTGTTTTCGAACCAAAACCTGTCGGCGTCGCGGATCCGTTCGAACTGCTCTTTGATGATAATCTTAAAGAGCGGTCCCGGTCTTCCCCTCTCGAACTCGGACTCAAGCATTCCGCCCACATATGCGTCGATGTTGTTTAGGTTATTCTCGTACAATTCAGCCAATTGATCAAAAATTTCCGGTTTTCGAGCGTAAAGCTTAGGATTTATTTGCGTCCAGTTATTAATAACTGGTAATTTAAAATATCTTCTAACAGTGTTATAGTCTGGTAAGCCATTATCACGTCCTCTCATTATATTCAGAGCCGCCAAATCCCTGCGACTGAAATCCATTGGACCAAACAATTTATCTGTAATTAAAAGATACTTTTAACAATTTGATCAAATATAAAAAAATCTCATAAAGTATATCTATAAGTAAAAAGACATATGTCACGCATATTTGATGATTTAAATTATTATATTTAACTAAAATCGATTAATCATTATTACTCAACGAAACAATTTTAATAAGAATGAAATTGTATTTTTTATTATTAAAGATTATAAGTAATTATATATTTTTCAAAATCAGTGAAGTTTATAATGATATTGTGTGAGCAAACTCTGTATAAGCACATCGAACAGATGTGTTTAACTTAAATATCCTTCAAATACTTAGATTGCCTTAAGACAGAAATAAGAAATGACACACATTCCGCAATTCCTCTCGTTCTTCAATAACTATGACTATCACGACATATTAATAATAAACATATCAACAAAAGAAAAACATCTTCAAATCGGTGTATTGAGATGGCAATGAAAATACTTTATTGTTTATTATTTATTAAATAAATAAATTATAATAAAAATGTCTAAAAAATAGCTGTTTTTTTAAAAAATAACATAATGGTTAAAATTATAATAAATTTAATAGCAAAACAGTCAATTTGTCGCTATTTTTGTTTATATAATAAAATTGCCAAAAAAAGTTTAATCATCATTAAAATAATCTGACATGACATGACCATGACTTCATTTACACTCATAACACACAAATCCTTTCCTCATCGATTACCACTTGAGGCTATAGTTCAATCACAAGTTAAATTTCCTTCCAATAATTGAAAAATATCGCCCTTAAGGAGATATTTAACATATAGCCTTTTAGAGCAACTCAACAGCAAATCTAATATATGGCAAAGAGAAGCCTATTACTAGAAATTTGTTAGCATTTTCACGGCACGATTAATAATACTAAGTCAAGGATTTAATATCTTTTTAAATATTTAAAAATCAGTCATACTATCTAAAAATATATATTAATTTCACGTGTTTCAGAAAAATATATTCAATAACTTAATTGATTGAATGAAAAATAATTTATGAGAGATACTTATTTAAGCATATCTGCTGACATTGTAGATATGATACATCAGAGGTTTTTTTACAGTTCTGTAAAAAAAACATCTTATTTATGTATTTATGTTCTCTCTCTTCAGTCTCAAGTATTTATGGTAACATTTGAATAAAAATAGCATTAATCTCAGCTCAAAAGATGCAAAACAATTCATTTTTAGTTTTTCAAAACGTTTGCTACTTTCGATTTTATCATTAATTCAGACGCTATTTAATATATACTTAAGGAAAAAACTAGTCGTTCATATTATCATCAGGTTCTTAAGATGATTTTTTCAAAAAATAGTTGATGACCTAAATTCACAATTGAATGAAAGTTAATTCTAGATAAAACTAGACGCTTATGCAATAGAATGCAAGTTTTACCTCAAAGAATTTTAACTTCAAAAATATTTACAAATTTTAATGTTTAAATAATTTGAATTAACTATTATTAATGTGCAAATTCTGCTTTTGTTATTAATATTAAGCATAAATAAATTTACATTGAGTTAATAAAACTCATAATACATAATGTATACAAAAATGTTCATTAAAAGTTAATCATTGTTTGCTTATTTATATGATTTATAAATATTAATTTAAAATACTACAACTAATTTAGTAATCAGGTATAAAATAAAGATATAGATATAACTACATATTGATATATGTAATCGACTTAAACAACTATTATTATTATTATTTTAAAATAATGTTTGCATCATAAAATATTTCTCAAAATTAAGAAAGTAGAACAAATAATAAAAGTAATTGAGATTTTTTTATAACAGCTATATTATAATACTGTATTAATTATAATAAATTAAAATATAGAAAGTCATCTATTCTTTTGTTTTTAATATATAATTTAACATTGCTTTACAAATGCAACTCTAATTGTTTTTTAATTGAAATTAAAGAAAATATATTATCACCTCTAACATCAGAGCACAAGACTGAGTCTTCCCTTTCAGCGATTTGTGACGATAATCCCATTAATAATTCTTCGACTCCTATTTCGTGCAAAATCTCCTGTTTTATAAAATAAGTTTAATGAATAAATGTATGCATATTTTTCAAAAAAAAAGTAAACATTCCGGAAAGAAAATAAAGTTAATAAATTCATATTGAATGTGATGATTCGCGAAAACAAAAGGTGAGTAAGTATAATAAATTCTTATTAATTAATATAATTGAGGTAAACGGAGTATTAATCTAGTTTTGAAATTGGTTTGATTGCGGAGAAAGTTATTTCATTAGCAAAGATAAATAAAAATGAGATTAATTGTTTAGCGAAACGTAAAATAACCTCCGCGTCCCACCACGTCGAGCACAGACGTATGCCAGGATAACCTGAGGTTGTCTTGAGAAAGTTGCACTTCGCATCCCTATCGAGAGAGAGGGAGGTGTGAGTGAATGATGACTTATTATGACAGGATAAGGTTAGCTATCAATTAGATTGCGTGTAAACAATGAATGAATCGAGACTTTACCTGCGATACAGGCCCGGAGGTATCATAGTATGGCCGAAACGGAATGCCGCTGACTGGAACACGTGACTGACGCCGGGATGGGTGTCCGGCTTGAAGCCATCGTATGGCGCGATCGGCTCGTCAAACAGCACTGACAAGTATTCGTTTAGGATTATATTCTGTCGGATTAAATTGTAATTAAAATCAAAATTTACATCTAAGTATAATTGACTGGCATTGCAAACTCTTGTAAAATGTATGTTTAGGGAAATTTCATTTGTAATGAATTTTTTAAAATGAATTTTAGAGCGGCTTACATATTGTATTTGTTAATTGGTTTCACTCAGATATTGCAAATCTTAATTCACATCTCAAACAGTTTAAAAGAAATAAATATGTGATGTTAATATCTTACAAGCCTGATATATATCGAGATACTGTGTTTATCATATTGATTTGAATATAATTCTAGTGAATTAAGTTTAAAAGTATGAATAAAGATGAATAAGATAACAAAATATTGGTGTCACGACAAAATTAATGGTAGGAAAAGAATTTTTATGGCAAAATTATTCTATTAAAGCAACACTGTGTTCACCTGAAGACTAGCGATAACTAAGCGTCGAGCTCTTTGAAAGACGTCCTCATCGGACCACTCGGGATGTTCGGTCTGAACGCGTTCGGCCAACACGTTATGCCAACGAAAAAATAATATACCAAATGCTAATAATGCAGGATTTTGATTGGTTCGCGGATCGCCTAATACTAATTCATATCAGCAAATATTAGTTAGATTTTGCGCTTTTATCAACTGTAATAAAATTAAAAACTAAACTTTTATTTAGACTTACAGAACATTCTTTCAGGCGTAACCATCTTTAAGTGGTGGGCCGGCGGGGCATTGATTAGCGGTACGCGGTCTCGATTGCGAGGCGGGAACAGACCGGACTGTTCCGATTTGAAAGTGCCGTTTCTAAAGGTCCGCATCGAGTTAAGCCACGTCTCGCTCGTGCTATAAATAAAGCTCCCATCTATCCAACTCGTTACCAGATTGAGCTGAAACACCGAAATTCATTTAATGCAATAATTGCGTGAAAAGCAATTCTTTTAATTCAACTATAATACGTGTATGTATTTTATTGTTTTTATGAGCGCACATTGTTTTAACTGAAATTATTATTCATTGTCAAAAATTTAAACGAAAACTAATTAATGAGGGATAATAATTGTGGCATTAATTTGAGAGCTAATACAGTTGAACTAAGCCAAGGGCAGGTCTGCAACAAATCGCGATATATTAACTCAAATTTATGCTACTTATATGCGCTCACTGTATGTCTCATTTATTGAATTAAAGTATAATCATTTTTTGGACATATTATTTGTTTACATATTCAAAATTTTTCAATAAATTTTAAGTGATTTGATATTTTCTTTGTGCGACTTTCTTCATCTGTTGAAAGCAATAAGTAAGCGAATTGCCCCGAGAAATAGGTCACTTCATCTGAACACAACTTTTATCTCGAAAGACTCTCATTCTTCTACAGCAATATAACAATATTTAAGCTGCAACAGTAATTTAGCTTACTTTTTCTCCTAATAATTTCTCACAAAATAAAAAAAAATAAAATTCTATGCGCAACGTATCAATTATTTTCACTGAATTACTAGTATCTCAGTCTAACGGTTAACGCAATACAATAGTAATTATGAATATATAAAAAAAATATTTGTTTCCGTTGAGATTAATAACACGATGAAAGATACTTGAATGTCATTAAATAAATATTTATAAATCTTCTTATTTTGGATATATCGATATGCAAATATTTAAAAGTTAATTTAACTTCACTTAATTAAAAATTTCAACACACTTTTTGTGCGTATTTAATAGCATTGATAAACATTTTTCGCTCAATAAAAAATTTTTCGACAGCAATGATCTATTTTCTAAATTTGCAAAATTAATTAAAATTTAAATTTTTTGCACATTAGAAAACTTATTAATTTTTGTTTTTCATAATTTAAATACGAAACATACAAACATACAGATAAATATAAAACAATAATGAATACAATGTAACGCATATAAAAATGGTGATAACAAATTATCTTTTAATAAAACTATACAATGTTTCGGAGAAATGAATTTTGAAATTGCAAATATTTTGTAGAGGCAAAGATCTTGCGATTAATTTACAATGTATACAAATAGCTATTAATGAACTGTTTGGCTCATTGCGACATAAAATGTATAATATAACTATTGTCGTACAACTGAATTGCTTAATAGCTATTAACGCTATCATTTACGTGTGTTTATTATTTAAGTACTATTATTTAATTCGTGTTGTATTATGATTTATTTAATCCTTTCATTCTTCAAAAGGAAAACCAAGAAAAAAACACAATTCAATTCTTGAAAGTTTTCAGACTTTCAAAACTGTTACCGCAGAAGCAAATCACGTTTGAGTACAATAGACGTGTCCTTCACGTAAAATACCATAAGACAGGAATAATAGAAATAGGAGGCGCATAAGTAAGTGAATAGCGTTAGCAAACCTGTTCGCGGGGATGGTTTGGCGACTGTCCGGTGCGAGAGTCGTAAATGGCGCGATGAAACGGCATCGATCGGCCGCCCTTACAGTCGCGATCGTACATCTCATCGCATTTGGCGATTTCGATTTTGTACATCTCGATTGGACAGCCGGGCTCGCTAGCCATCAAGATTTCCGAGGAAACCACTTGACCTACAAGTTTGCATTGAACGCAGATTATAAATATTGATTTTGTTGATTCTAAACAAAGTCTATTGTTTTGCGATGTCTATATAAGGCTCGCGAGCGGTTGGGCACCACTTACCAAAGAAAGCGAAAAGAGTTGTCAAGTTTCTGAACGAAGGCTGACCGTCATCGCCTTTCATCAACGCTTGACTAAGCAATCGCGGACTCGGTCTGTCCTCTCCCGCGATCATATAGACTCCGTCCGCGTAAGAAGACGGCGCCTTTCGCGTCAATTGACTTTCTATGTTATATAAGAAATACATTCGAATAAATTATGAGCTAAAATATTGTTTACGCATGAATGATATCAATAGCTTGATTGAAGTTACAAAAAATTCGAGCAAAAATCCGACATGAAAATAATTAATTTCAACGCATACCTTATGGGTTTGGCTGAGAAATGCCTAAAAAACTTAAAAATTAAGTTAGACATATAAAACTAATCAAAGGGTTCTGCCTTGAAATGAAGAATTCTTCAAATCTTATTAGTTTATGGTTTAAATAACTTATTTGGTTGTCGTGACTTTATAGTACTTTATAGTATTTTGTTTTTCTCATTTAAATATGCAAATTTTAATATTTGTTTTATTTGCATCATTACTATTAATATCATATCATTAAATTTCAAATTTATATCATATAAGAAGCGTATAATCTTATTCAATGAAAATGTTTCTTAAGCTTATATGAGAGTAGTATATTCGCTAATTATTGTTTCTATTTTTAAATCCTAGATCTTTATATAAGATACGGAAAAGTTGTAAAATAATGTAATGAAGGATATCTTAATGAAAAAAGAATAAATAAATAAAATATTTAAATGAAATTTATTGTTCGCGTAACAAAACGCAATCTGTGATGACAACACCCAAAACAGTTTTCTGGAAAATCCACTCATTATTTTTAAAGACCAAGAAATCGAAGATCATTAATGGTTTAATACATTGAATTCATAGGTTATTAATGGATAAATCAACACTCATAGCCTTTATTACAAAATTAAAGTCATAATTTCAATGTTATATTTTGTGGGGTTATTTTTAACAAAAACAATCATTTTTTATCTTAATGTAAATAACAGTAGTATATTAAGGTAAACACAAAGTAATTTATTTTAGAAACATGTTTATCCACAACAAACACGCTGAGCACTCAAATAATAAAATCTTGTTGTTCTTACAGTTGTTAAATAAATATTTAATTGTTAATTTATATAAGATAATGATGAGCGAAATGTAAGCTTCATTTAAGATCATTACACCCTGGCTTTGATTAGCGAACTATAAGTTAAAACTTTTAAGTCAAATAATTTGTAAGAAACAGAGATGTAATAATTTATAAAAGTTACTTTTTAATGGTAATTACTGTTTTAATTAATGATTTCTATTAAATCTAAACTTTCTTAGAATGAAAAACATTTGAAATGAAAAGAAAGAATTTGTTGTCAGCATTTTAGAAGTAGTAATGAAAATAGCTTTCGTTTTCGTTGAGCACCACTGAAATGAAGAACCGCATGATTAGTTTAATAGAACATTGAATTTTCAAGTTATAATGTCTAACATTTGAGTGGTGGCCTACTAATTGACGAGTGCCATACTAACCCTAACCTAATATCCCTTTTCCTTTAAGCAATAATCGTGACGACCGAACAGGTTTAGCTATTGAGTAACGCTAACTTTGATTTCATTTAGCGAAATAATAAGTAGTGACTGGTAATAAGTAAGCCGTTTTATAAAACTTTTACTTTATCTTTTTATACGCACACAGCTATCCTTATTTAAAAGGGTGTCTTTAACTTTCTCCCAATTAAAGCCGCCTCTAATACATGCTAGTGGGACAGTGTTATTAGTTCACTGGCAACGAATACCCTTTATTATGTTCGCTTGTGGGCCATTATCAATATCAATATGCAATTATTTTCATCAAATGTCGTAAATTCCGATCAAAAGCTTATCAACTTATTATTCCTTTATTTTATGAAGAATAATCCAAAAGATGATTCAATAAAACTCCACCCTATTTGGAATTTTTTATTAAATAATTTTTTATTTCATAAACAAAAAGAAGATTACATTAAGCCATGATATAAAAATGAATCGATAAAAAACTTTTATAAGAAATATTTCGTATTTAAAAGCACATTTAAAATTAAAAGATTCATTTAATAAATACATTATTTAATAAGTATTTAGAAAAATAAACAAAAACAGTTAAAAGAAAATTAATGGTGTTTCGTTTTTAGGCAGTACGAGCTATAAAGTAAAAACTGGGACAAAATTATTGCAATACTATTTCATTTTAGATAAACATTAAAAAACATTATTTTTAATATTATACAATTATTATTATTATTATTTGTTATTAATTTGAAAGAGATTCACAAAACAATTAAACACTCAACAGATCTCAACCGTTTTGCACTTTCAATTTCAAGTCAAATTATTTGCACACTACTTATTGTTATTTAGTTAATTTGATTTGATTTGATTTGACAAACTTCTAAGCAAACAATATTAACTGAGTTACAATTGCTTTCATTTATCAGTTCATCATTTTGTGCTAATCATTTATAAGTTCCAATTCTTTAAATTTTGAATAAATATAATTTATACTAATTAAAACTGTGGGCTCGATTTAAATTCAGTAAACAAAAATAAACACTGTTTATCCTAAGAATATTAAGCAATACTTAATTATTTAAATTTTTGTTAAATGTTTTAATTGATACAAAATATAAAAATAAAGGAAAAGCGAAATGAAGACACGTTACCGATGGAACCCCAGGCCGGATGAGCCAAGTTGTTGTACCAGCCGTCGTACCGCTGCATCTCCGCCATGAAATACATCTTCACATTCGGACTTAGATGGCCATTATAGGAAAATACGTTATTGCCTGCAGAGACAACAAAACCGACTATTAATGCCTGTACAGCGCGAACGGTCACTACAGCGTGTAATCAAACTGTAAACTCGCAGACGAGTCAAACAGCAAAACACATAATTAACGCGTTGCGTATTTAATACAATTTCATTGACCTGAGATGACTCTCAAAAGTCACACACACACCAACACTAGCAAACAATGAATGTTGACATACCTCGAGACGTGGAAAAAATAGAAATCAAATTAATGAAGACTTGAATTACTACTACATTTCTATTTGAGTGTACTATCATTTTGGATAAATTTCGTTTAAATTCATAGTAATTTTATCATAACTTGATTTGTTATATTAAACATTAATTTAAGAATCAATTTCTACTAAATAAATACATTTTTTTGACACAACAAAAACTTTTAATTCGAAAAAATCTAATCCTTTATTGGAAAACAAGGCGCACGAACTGTAAGGATCGCATACAATGCGAAAGCAAAACTTTTAGTTCACTCCTCTCTCACGCGTTGCGGTAATATAAGAAAACTGTTGCGAAAAGCAAACGCAACACTACAACACATTTTAAAACAGCAGTACAACAGCGACACAATAGCACTGAAACTTTGAGAAAGTGTGTGAGTGTGTGGGGAAATATGATGACGTATGCGAGACGTGCGCTGCGCTCTACTCTATTACTGCTCCCCTCATGTGTGTTCACATTTGAATTTCAATTCATTTTCACTTTTATTCAACTTTTTTTTCTTAGAAAGTTTGAGCAACTATTAATTTAAATAAAGTATTTTAATTATTTTGCATTTTGAAATCTAATAAAAACAACTAAATAATTTATAATTTATTAATTTTCATAACTAGTCTAACATTTTTGTTGTTGAAAAACGCATTATTGTCTGCATGAGTCAGAAAAAACTTTAAAATATAAAATACTAGTAAATAAATGCTTACATTTATTATTTTATTTAATTTTATTTCAAATGTTTAAGGAGTTAAGGAATATTCTGATTTTAAAAAAATTTTCAAATTAATTATTATTAAATCTAATAATTAGACAATTTGTGAAAACTTATTGAAATTAAATAAAATATTTTGATTACAAAATTATCGGTATTTTCTTTACCACACCTTCTTATTCATTGCATTATTATTAGATCAAACAGGTTTAAAAACTATCATAACCCCCGAATCACGTGCCTATCATTGTTTCATTACAAACACAACAAACTGTTAAATTGCAGATTTATAATAAAAATTTAAATTTCATTATTCTTAAATATTAAGATATTAATTATCACATAACAATAATATGTTTTTAATTAATAAAATGCGATTCAATTTGACCGAAAATTAAGATTGATTAATAAAAATAAATTATATTACGATATTAAATAAATTATTTGTATGAAAATTTTATATAAGTCACTTTCACAAAATTGTTACAAATCTAATATTTAAATAAATTAAAATATTCATAAATCACTGTACATTTCCTGATGATGATAGTTGTAATAAAGATATAATCTAATGTGAACTGTATGTTAATAACGGTGAAATAGATTAAAAAATAGTTTATCAATATTAGTTTAAAAGTTGGAAAATTAAGGCGAGAAAGTTGTAAAGCATTATTTTAAATGTATTTCTAAAATTTTCAAAAACTATACATTTGCAAAAATTAAAGAATTTCTAATTACATTATACTAAATAATTATTATTAAGTATTATATTAAATATAAATGTTAGCTTTTAAATTATAAGGATATGTTCTAATTGTTTAAATAGGTCTATTATTAATTTGTTAAATTTACAATAGTAT
>JAQIYA010001195.1:0-14084 GCA_034699355.1 Microtritia minima | reverse complement strand
TGAAATTTAGGCTAAGATATGCTGACAAATAATTATTATTAAAATGTAGTCAAATATTCTTATAACTTATTTTACAATAACAATAGTTTGAAGCACAAAACTTATTTTGTAAAACTTAAAATTTTACATAAATTTTTCTGTGTATCTTAAAATGTATTTTTAACATTAGAATATTATGATGAACTGAGAAAATTATTAATATTATATCTTTTCATATAATTGATAAATTATCTTTAAAAAAACATATTAATTAATTACTTTTTAAAATAAGTTTTATGTGATATAAGCTAGTTTTGAGATTTTTATAGTTTTACAATACATTTTTATAAAACTTAATTTCTATTCTCATAACAAATTTTCACAATCAGACAGAATAAAGTGAATAATTACATGTTAATAATAAGTGAAGTTATCTCTGAATAAATATTTGCGTGAAATTAAAATGTGAATACGATTGTTATTTATAAATAATTATCAGATATTTAATTCGTAAATTACAGCAAATTTTATTGCGCTGACGTTTATTCTGAAATCGATTTTAAGGCATTTGAAAATTAATAGATAGGCATTTTTTTCATCAATAATTATTATCATTAAAATTAATAGAAGTTTTATAGCTTTTATAAAAAAATTAAAAATAATAGGTTAATTAGACTTACAGCTTACTAATGATTATATCGATTCTGCAAAATTCAAAGCTTCGTTAGTATAGGAGAGCGCCTCTAAAGAAAATGTTGAGTTTCCTGTAAACACGGAGGGAAGTTCGACTTCGGTGGAGTTGCGCTCGTCTTTCAATTCCGCATAAGATCTAACAAAGTCAACGATCAGCAAAAAGTTTTGTCCCAGAGCTGCGATGATCTATAAATAATATGCATTGGGTTAACACTTAAACAAAGTAATCTTGAAATCATCAAAGTTTGAATTAAATGAAAAGCTTGTCTTACAGAGGCATAAGTAGAATAAGTAATTTCAAAGAGATCCAAACAGTAAAAACCAATTGTTGGGCCCGACAAACGCTGAATAAACATCCGAAGCTGATTGAATAAATTCAATTATGGTTTATTGAATATAACTATTTATATATATTTACTCAATACTATGGATTGTTTAACATTTCTAATGACATTTATAAACAAAAGTAATTATAAATACTGTTTAACCTATAAAACAATAATAAAGTTGATGTTTTAGGAGTGATTTGTTTAACACTTGCCTGGATTTGTAGATCAACGGGATATTTATCAAACGTGACGCGAATGAGTCTGCCATACGAAGAGTGGGCCTATGAAGTATGCATTAACTGACAAACTGAATGGGTTTGCATTTGATTCAAACCTCATTAGCTAGTGTTGAGGCGCATATCGAAGTCTTAGTGAGAATATATGCCGCTTCGAGTGTTAGCATAAACATGACTATGCGGACGATGGCTCTGTTATAAGTGAAGAACGCTTGAAAGGTTGTGTAACATATCACCGCCACTAATAGGAAATAAGTGTAGAGCAGATACTTCGCCCAAAATGTATTGTAATCTGTTATCCAAATAAAAGGTTAGATAAGTGTAAAGCTTAGACAAACTGAAAATGCGATATTAGTGTTGTTACCACTTATTTTGATGCAGAGCTCGTTATGCTCGACGAGTACGTGATGAAGAGTAGCGCATCTCTCGTTCGGTTTCATTCGGTTGTCGGGCGCTATAATGGACTCGATGTCGTTATTGACTTTGCGATATCTCATGCGAAAGTAATAGCAAAGCGTGTTGAAGTGGCCGTAAGTGATGTACGCCAAGGCGGACGCGTAATACGCCCATACGGTGAGCAGCACAGCCCAGAAGATGTTGTAGACGTCGGCCACCGATTTCGAGTTCCAGCGCACGTACGCGATCCACGAGAACATCATCGACGCCAGAACGCCTCGAATGTTGGTCACGAACGCCATCTTTGCCAATCTTAGTTTGGTCTTCGCGAACCAATGGTCGGTCATTTCGGTGTCCAATCCCATCACCGACGGCGGAATCGCTCCCTTGAATACGGCGAACGGCGACAACCAATTCATGAATCGATACTTTTCTCCGCGATAGTAGAGTCGCGCCAATAGAGCCACATATATGGACCAAAGGGTGAGCGCCATCGAGAACTGTTTGGCAGGTCTGGCCGCCACCGCCTCTCCCAAATAGTTGCGAATTTCGGGATCATCGATGAACGCCAGCAGTATGTTTCGCAAGAATACAAACCACATGAGAGTCGACACCAGAAACGAGTAAAACCTTCGCGTCGGCTTCTTTATCTTTCCGCGAATGTTTCCCTGAAGATAGTCTTCAATACTCTGCGAAAGAAAGCCATAAATTCGTAGATATCTGTCTATTTTGACAATTTTATCCGTTGGCAGATAGCCTTCTGAGAGAACCACTTGTTCTTTGAGGGACTGAGTAAAGAGCGGTCGATTTGGTTTACTCATTGTTGACTTTGATCTTCAGATAAATTTCGATGATATACAACATAAAACCAAATTTCTATTAACTATCTATTATATTGCTTCAGAGCATTACATACGCGTTCGCACTTCTATATTGAATTAGAAATTATATTTAAATGTCTTATGATACGTGTGGAAACTAAGACTTAAAAATAAATTTTTCCTAATAAGCGAATAAGACTAAAATTATTGACAACAGTGCGCATTATAACTAATTTAAACGTAATAAAATATCATAGACTGTCACGCATTTAAGTAATTTATCGTTAAAATATTATGATCAACACTACAATTGGATCACGAAATGAAGTATTTTATACTTTTCTGAAGATTAAATATTGAGTTTTATTCGTTGTTTTTTCATCCGAAGAATTATTTATTCGCTTTTAAAATACATTTTTTTATATCTTATGCTTTTAAACTATAAATTATTGATTAGTTTTTATATTCAAACAATTGCTAATAAAAAAACGTCATATTAGATCTATTGATTGCGATCGCACACAACTAATACTACAATACTGTAATTTAAAAAACAAGACTGAATTTTGTTTTTTTGTCATTTAATATTTTTTGTGTTTATATAATACAGCAATATTTATATAATAAAGAAACGAAGTTTATCTAAACACAAATATATTATATATAATGTATTAACTAAGATATTATTAATTTTATGCCTAACTATTACATATTTTTTTATTTATTGAAATTTTAAAAAATCAATATAATATTTCGAAAATCATGTTTCGAAACAGTAATAAACGCTAAATTCTGGATCATTCAAAAACGTTAGCTTCGTTTATATATGCATGGATTTAATAATTAAAATTGTTTGACTTATCCCTTTGTCTTTCCGAATACAAAAAGAATCTTTTAATAAATTTAGTAATTAGAGCGTGAAAATTAATATTGATTTACTTATTTTTAATATTCAATATTTAGTATTCTAATCAATATAAACTTAATTAGAAAATTTTATTAAATTTTAATAAAATTGAAATGTTAGCAATTATTTTTTTTCCCTAGATTTGAATTCTTAAAGCTACTAATTTATTAATCTTCGAATGGTTTGCATCAACTTAACAATAATTTCAATGATATTAATGCTGGGGTTGCCATCTCTTAATACTTCAAACTGACATTTAAATAAAATAATGAATTAACCCTGAATTATGCCGCTGACTAACGCTGAAAAACATTTTATTAATTTTAAAAATTTAAATTATAATAAAATGTAAATAACAATAAAACAAATAATAATTATTAAGTGAATTTTTAATTAGAATTTTTGTTGAAAGTTATAACATTTTAGTTTTTAAGCTATGCATAGCGCCGAAAACATTTTTGACTTTATCTAAAAATTATCTATACTGATATTATTATAACGGTGTAAACGCTGACAGTTGGCAGTACTAAATTTCATTTTAAGTTTTGTTGAACATTTACGTGGTCTAATTTTTATTATTATTATAATGTTTTGGAAGCAAATATTTAAGTTAAAAATTGGTTATTTTCTTATACTAAATACTTTTTATTTTTAATCTTTACGAAAAAAAAATAATTTTATTAACAATTTTCTAATTTAAATTAATTTAGGCTTAAAATATAATTAAACAATTAATATATTATAATAAAATAATTAAAACATTAAAAATATAATAAACAATTATGATCATCAAAAATTGATGATTTGGTTTTTGGCCCACTTATGGAATACATATAAAAATATATAAAAATTGTATTTTTATTAGTGGAAATTTGTCTAATATATTATGCATATGTATAGAATATTTATTATAAATTATTAACAATCTTTAACATTGTCATGAAATAACATGAATAAAACATAATACCATTTTATGATTTATTCAAATTGTATTGTTAAGACATAACTTATCATAGACTCAAAGGTTAGAGAATAAAAACTTGTTGACAGCATAAGTGTTTACAAAACAAAGTACATATTTTTAATATTATTATTTTATTATTTTTATTTGAAAATGTTTGATTGATATACTATTGATATCTAAATATTTTTAACAAACTTTTAGAATTTTAATTTTTAATTAATGTGAATTCTAAGTTTATAATTATCAACATTTATTATTGATTGAATTAAAATTAGACTTGTGATAAAATAATATTTATAAAAATATTTATATCATGTAAGTTAAAATATAATTAATTTATTGAAAATTTTAAAGCAAAGTTGTGTAACGTTCAAATAAATTCAGTCCACTATTAACTGTTAGTTATATATTTTTTGAATGAAGGTTTTGCTTGTTTTAAAATAATTCTCTTTGCTCTTTAAGCTGTATTATTTTTAGATATTGATTTTTTAATTATAGTGTTTTCAATTGCTAAGAAAACTGTTTCGAAAACCATGAAAAGTCATCTCACAAGTTGTTTGTGTTTCCGAGTAAAACAAATTTTGATAAAAATTCTTTCTATAATTTTTATAACTTCACTCTTAGCAGTCATTTTGTCAAAACGCAAAAAGTTTTTCAAAACACTACTTAATAAACTACTTATACTTATACATAATTTTCAAAATACTATATAAACGCTATTTTATAATTTCTAATTTCTAAATCTTTAGTACAATTAAGATAATTTTGATTGAAATGTCAGGCCTATTAAATTTAATAAAAATTTGCATCAAATGTAACAAAGATTTTTTAATTATTTTAATTGTAAGAAAAATTATACAGTTTAAAGTTCAGGTGGAAAAAACATTTTGAAGGCTCTATACGTAAGATGACTAACGTGTACAGGAGGATAAAAATGAGACTTGAATTTATTATTGATATAAAAATTACCAATAAAATTAACAAAATTTAACAAAATTTGCACCAATTCTAGAACATAAGACATAAAACAAAATTAATTAATCACAGATTGCATGTAGATTTGATGGCTATCATCGCATATTTAGGGTACCTTAAATTATTTTAAATTATTAACTTATTTGTTTATTTAAATAAACGCCAAATATTATTGAAATATTTTAATAACTATTAATTTAGAATAATTTTTTAACTTTGTTCTGTTAATGACAATAATTAATTTTTTTAAACAAAAATTTAATTATCAATTCTCGGCGAATTAACTATTATTTACATACGGATAAACCAAATAACACATAATAAAAGGCGCGTTTCATTTGAAATACGCGTCACGTGTAGCGATGTTTTGAATTTGTTATCCAATACTGATGTCACCTCTAATGTAATGTTGTGTTTGTTTTGCGCAAAACGCGGTCAAACAGTACTAAATTTAAACATTTAAACATATTGTTAAACATATTAAACTCATGCATATGTAATCAATATATTTCATATTTAATTAATCAAATATGAATGTAATTCGCGGCAGAAATTTATTGTCAAGAAATGTGTTGACATCTAATTTGTTAAATCGATGTCACAATTCAAGTAATTCGCGTTCAACTCTGAACGAACAGCAATTAAATCAGTTTCGGTCAATCGGTGACCAGTGGTGGACAGGCTCGCAGTTTGAAGCGCTTCGAGCCATGAATGAGTTGAGAGTGCCGTTCGTTAGAGACGCGTATAACGTGTCCGCAAATGTGGACACAAACAAACCGTTGAACGGCATTAAGTTGTTAGACATCGGATGCGGCGCTGGACTTGTTAGCGAGCCGTTGGCCAGACTCGGCGCGAGCATGACTGGCATCGATCCCATTCAGAGCAGTATCGATGTCGCTGTTAATCACTCCAGTCTTGACAGCGATTTAATGGGAAAAATCAATTACGAATGCGTTACGATTGAAGAGTTTTCGCTCAGACCTGAAAATAATGAATCGTTTGACGGAATTATTGCGAGTGAAGTGATTGAACACATCGATGACGTCGAGCTCTTTATATCGCTGTGTTTGAAGTGCTTGAAAATAAAAGGACAACTATTTATCACAACAATAAATCAAACGCCAGTCGCATATTTAGCCGCGATATTAATCGCTGAAAATGTGTTAAAATTGCTGCCAAAAGGCACGCATCGATATAACATGTTTGTCACTCCCATTGCAATCACAAGTCTTCTGCAAAAATGTAAGTTAATTGCAATCTATTTATGCATTACATTCGTTAAATAATTAAAGTATATTTACTGCTTTCTATATTTCAATTAAAATCAACAACTCTTTGATTGTTACTAATTGTTACTTATTTACATATTTTTCGAAATAAGATCACAACAAAGAAATCTAATTCGAAATAGAAAAAAATTATTTAAATAATAATTTTTAAATGATAAATAATTTGTACTTATATTAACTTTATTGATAACTTTGTGAAAATTGCTGATTAATTATAAAAAACTTTGTATATCAACAGAAAAGTTTATTTTTAGTTTTACTTATTAATATAATAATAGCCTCAAAATTGATTTATTAGAGAACGTGATTTAAGCTTAAAATGATTGAAAACTTTTCGAGTGAATGACGCAAACTGGCGTTTATCGCAATTTTGCAAACTCTTTCTTGGCTATTATTTAGCTTTAATCACAAATTCAATGTTTGTTTTCGTTTCAGTTGGCTGTAATGTCGCTCTTATTCACGGAATGTGTTATAATCCTCTCAGTGGTAAATGGTTTTGGTCGCAAAATCAAAGCGTCAATTATGCTGTTCGAGCGGTGAAGCAATAGATGAATGAATGGTTTCGTGTCTTATCGATAATAATTGAGCTTATATTTTGACGTAAATTCAGAAATTCATTCATGAAACTTACATCGTTAACGCAGAAAATTTTATATAAAAGACCATATTTTCTGTAATAATTTCATGAAAAAAGCAAGTTATAGAACAATTCAACAAATTGTAAAGTAATTGTAAAATTTCAATAAATAAAAATTTTTAAAAACATATTTTTTTATTCAACTGTTTTAAGGTAAGTACAGATTAAGTTTTAGTAATACGAATTTTTGTGTTATAAGTTTTTATTTATAGGTATAACAATTGATAGTCAAATTTTAAACTTAAAATTCTTGGAAGATTTGTTTAAAATGACTTATTTTAACTTTGATTTTAACTAAATTTTAAACACTAAAATTTAAAAATATTTTTTATTACTTGTGAATATTTTAAAGATTTGATTTATTTAAGAAATTATATTTATACTTCTCATAACACTTGCTTTATAAATTGATATTAAACTCTGTTCTCGTAAAAATAAAGTATTTATGTTTGACTAATAACAAACAAATGTTAGCAAGTTTTTCTTTAAACTATGATTAGCTTTGATTTATATTAATTTGAATTGATTCACGATAAAGATTAAATTATGATTTCAGTTTATACATTATCTTCAATATTGTGAATAAGTATTATGATAAAAACTATTGATTGATTTGTATTAATTGATTTAAATATGTAAAGTTGAGTGAGTAATAATGTCTTAAAACATTTGGATTTTGTCTTAAAATTTGATGATTTTGTTTGAAACTCTTCTATGTTGTTCAGGGATGTGTTTAAGAGAAAATACATGATTTTCATATTCAGATACATATTTGCAAACATTCAGAATTTCATTTAATTATATCTTAAATTGCAAAATTCTATTTATAAAAACTTGTATGATTTAAATAAAAATGAAATTTACAGATTTATAATTGATTAATTATTGTAAAAATATAAGCTTTTTTAAGCAATTCTTTTAACTTTTAACAAGTTGTCGCCAACATAGCCCATATTATAGTTAACTTAACTTTGACGCCAAAGGTTTTCTTTGAGTTTACATTCAGCTTAATATTAGTTGCCATATATCTAGAGTAGACTATGACAACGTATTGTTATTGTATTATATTGTTATGAGATAATGAAATTTTAAAGATATAATGTTTATTGAACAATACATGCATTTTTTCAAGTTGATTATATAGTTTCAATTATAGCTAATTTTAAAAAATACGATCAATTTATTTAATTGTTAGGGAGAATTTTCTCCTTTATATAATTCATGTTCATGAAGAAATCAAGGGAACATCAATCAAATTAGTACCCAATTTGGTACAATTTATTTACTGGAAAAGAAGTTTAAGTTGTAAATGTTGACCAGTTTTAGCTGCCAAATATGTATTTATATATAGAAATAAAAATTCTCCTTTACATTATATTACTAATATTAGTATTATAGTATATTAATATGTCTCATCTAGTTTTTTAAATACTATATTAATCTTTTAAAAATAATTTATTTGATAACTCAGATTAGTATTAATTTTAAAATTAATTTTAAGGTATTGTAATAATAATAAGTATTAATAATACAAATAATTAATTTTAGATGAGTTTCAGCAAATTTGTGATTTCTCTCGTGGTTTTAATATCGATATGGAACTTTGTGAGTGCAGATATCAATATTCAGGACCGAAGAATAAGAGACACTCTACAGCTCGATGATCATCGAAAAGCTAATGATGCTGATCGAAGAATAGACAACGAGAGACGCGTGGAAACTAGAACTGAAGTAAATTAGACTCTCATTGTATTGTTTATTAAAACTTTAATGTTATTATTTTAATATTTAGCGAAATTTATATGAAAACGAGCGCCAAACTAGAGATTCTGTTCAAAGAAGCAATAATATGAACGAAAGAATTAGTGATCGTATGGTCGATAGAAGAGTTGAACGATCCATCTCTGAAGAGCGCCAACGAAGGACTGACGATAATGTTAGAACTGGTCGGCAATTGGAGAGAGAAAATGCTGAACGAAACGCTCGCAAGAGTGGCTCTAATGGTAGACTTAATATTGATTATGACGAGAGAAATAGCTTATCTCGAGAAAGATCTTCGAGAAGAGTTGGCAATGAAAATGAAGAACGATTTCGCATTAATTCAAGAGATGAATCGCGCGAAACACGAGTTTTGGACGACCGACGGACTGACAGGTTAGACGACACAAACAGAGTTAATGGTGAGCGCGATCAATTGAGAGCGAGTCGCGATCGCAGAGTTGATGAGAGAAGAACTGATAGATTGGATGCGAGAGAAGAAATGAGACGACAGTCGAGGGTTGAGGAGAGAAGAGATGAAAGAAGGGATGAACGAAGGGATGTCGACAGACAACGAAGAAATGCTAACTTAGATGAGAATCGAAACGATCGATTTGTTTCTGAATCACGCATCGAATCGATTGACTACAAGAACAAAGATATGTTTGAGTCTGAATTAAGCGAAAAATCTATGTTTGGCAGCACTTCATTACCAATTTTGAGCATCATTTCATTGATGACACTCTTCACTCTCAATAAACCCGACAAAACATCGCAAAGTTTCTTCTCTTTAGCTAAATATGTCTCAATTTAAGTCAATCATATGGTCATAATTATTATTAATTATTGTCATAAAAGTATATAATTTAGTTGTTTTGCTAAATAATATACTTTAATTTATTGATCAAATTGTTTAGATGTGGTGTTGCGATATATAATGATTTATAATTTAGAAAAATACAAAAACTATGTTTGAAATCCTCAAATATTACGTGTTTATTATGTAATAGAATTGATATTAAATGTTAATTACAATCTAATAGAGTTGAGGCCGATATATACTAATCATGAATGTATTATTAAGTGTCAAACAATTGTGATTTGCATGCATTGACGAACCGCTCGTCACTCACACTCACACATACCGTAACACACATTACACTCGATTCGATATTAATCGCTATTAAAGTTATTGCAAACCATTTGCGTTCTATTATTCATTCGAAGCTGAGTTCGCGTTCGAAGAGTTCGTAACAGTTTAACAGTTATCGAAGTTTGCGAACGACTGTTGTGTTGTCGACGTGTTGTCCGTTAGAGAGCATTGCGTTCACTGTAAGCACATGTGATTGTCGTTACGTTTGAGAGTTGTTTTGTTTTCGTATTATTTGACAAAATAGAGCGCATCTGTAATAACGCAAAGAGTTCACCAAAACTTGGTTTGTCTTCAATCGCGCCAATCATTGACGCGCGCAATGCTTTTCGAGTCTCACTCGTGTGGCGAACGAAGCGTTTAGTCATTGATCAGTCGTCAGATGGTCTTGGATTTGATGACTCGAATGGAGTTCTTGTGGTCGAATGGCAGTGATATGGATGTGGAGCTCGATCTCGAGGACCACATTCATTATGACAAAGACATGCTGTCAGTGCAGAGCGAACTGCTTAAGGAGTCCATTGAGGGCCACAGCGATGGCAGTGATTTGCTTGTGAACGATGTTTTCCTCTTTCAAAACAATGACCACATTCGTGACGCACTCCGAGAGCTCTCTGACCTCAGGTCGCAGTACTCGCACTTCAATGACGACGATTGCGATACAGAAGTTGGCGAACAGTTCGACGACAGCGACAGCGATAAGAATAGTGTCGAGCAGTTGTTTGACGCGATGTATGGCTTGGAAAGTGCGGACGCGTTGGCGTACGAGACGATGTTTGGCTGCATTTGTTGCGAGTCCTGTAAAAGCAATTCACTGAAAGGTATTTCCAAAATTAATGAAGCACTGCATCACTTTCGGCGACAAATGATTGAGATTAAGGAGAATGTGAGCCAACACTTGTGCGAGATTAACAGCGAGATTAACGCGACCAGACTTGACTGCGCGCGACGTATTGTCGACCTGCAGATCAAACTCAACATTAAGAACAATTATGTGGACAACCTTTTAGATTTGGTTCATCTCTTGTCCGTAAGAAACGACAGTTTGTCGAAACAGGTGTCGGACATGGAATTGTGTTTCGAGAAAGTGTGCAAAGAAAATATTGATTATCGAAACAGACTCGGATTCAAATTGAAAGTGGTTTTGGATGCGAATGATTGCAATCGACTCACGAATGAGATGAAGTGTAAGGGGAAAGCGTGCAAACCTATGAAAGCCAATTCAAATGTAATTAATGTAAATAAGACTAAAAGTAGCGAAAATCTCAATCAAACAATAGATGTGACAAACGATGTGTCAAACTGTACAGTCAATGATGACAATACGCTTACATTACCGAAACCTTTACCCATCGATGCTTCTGGCGATAAACCAAATGACACTATGGATGAGATTATACCCAATTGTAAATCATTAACAGTAAACGGTTTGAATTTGAATTCGTTAAACTCGCCTATAAGTACTCGAAAGAAGAGGGGAATATCTATCAATAGTCCGCGTCGTTATCGAAGCGATTACGTCATTAATAGTACTATAAATGAATCAAAAGGTTTTATTACTATTATTTAAAAATGATTTTATTGAGATATTTTACTTGAATTGCATTAATTTTTGATTTCTTTAGATTGCGCGACAAAATACAATTCAAGCAGTAATCACGTCAATCATAAATTACATGAAGATATAACGTTAATTAAGAAAAATAATGGTGATATTACTTCAGGTTTCGAGTCAATACTCTCTCCAATACGAACGTATTCGAAAATAGACGCGCATTTGAATAAAAATTGTCGATTTATGTTTAACGGTTATAATGGAGGCAACGGTTACACTGATATCGAAACAAATATTATGGTTAATAATATATATAATGAATATAATAATTTTATGAATCAAATTTCTCATTATAAGCATGAATTCAATACTGAAAATTGTTCTCTCAATGATAATCCACTCAATTCGACAAATAATTTGCAATCATTTCAACATAATTCTTATCAAAAAAATTTATGCAATAATTCTCAATTACATTCGTTACCGTCATCTGACACATCAGCCAACACATCAATTATTAGCTTTAATAACGAACACAACGGTTTAAAATTAAAGATAAAATTGCCAAAAGAAGTGGAAATTGTAAAAAACAAAAGATACTGTAAATGGTGTAAAAATTCGTTTCCCGATATGAAATTGAAAGAATTCAAGAATCATCTCTACGATGAATGTCCGGCAAGAGGTACTGCTTTTCATATTTAATTAAATATCATATTTATAAATAATTAATGCATTAATTCTGCTTTAGAGTTATTATTAATACATTGAAATATCTAATTTATAGACGCATCAAATAGAAACAAAATTCGCTGTACAAAGTGTTCGCGCGTTTTTCTCAAAGTTAGTGTTTGCTAGAAAATGATGCTCTAAACAATTAATTATAACTTTTTGCATTATTATAACAGACGAGTGCCTTAATGAGTCATTTAAGATGGAAAGGTTGTGGTAATAAAGTTAAGATCAAGAAGACTGTCTAACATGGAGAATACATCTGAAAATATATCTGTATTATTGTTTTATTATTACCTGTATTATTGTTTTTATTCGTATTAAAACTGATTTTTTTGTTGAACATTTAATATATTAAAATTAACAATTTCTAAATGCGTGCTTTTGACTCCTGGTTTTGACATATAAATGTTGAAATATAAATGTATTTGAAAAGATCTTTTTTTAAAAGTAATTTATTTGCTCTACAGAATAAATGCTAAAATCATTTCATTGTATATTACTCTTAATAAAGTATTTTTCTTTTTTAAAAAATTAAAGTTTTTTTCCGCATTTTAATAACTTGTTTATTAAATTTGCTATAACTTGTTCTCATTGTCTCATTACATTTTAGGCAATAAATTGTCTGAAATGACTGACTTATAAAAATCTGGCAGTTATAGAGATATATTGTTATGTTATTACAGTAACTTTAATAATGATAACGGAACTGCTGTTTGATGATTGGCTTATTTTCCGTAATCTATATCTTATCATTTTTAGATAAAACAATGTGCAGCCAAGTTTTAAAAAAATTACCGTTATTTTAGTAATTACAAGTCTTAAGCAAATTTTGGTCCACTAAACTGAACGAAATTTCAATGTAAATTTTATTTCAAATGTATTTCAAATCAGTTTCACACGAATATTTACTTTATTTTATTTATTTTGAATAGAGATAATTTAGCAAATGAGTTGAAATTTCACAAATATATTGAATATAATTATTAAATACAAATTTAGAAAACAATACGAAAATGAGTGAATGCGCTTCAATGGGTCGACTCAGCCATTTCTTTGGCCCTCTTATGCGCGGCTTCGACAGCGGCAGCGATTCCCGAGGCCACGTCCGCCTTGTCCAACACGTGAATGCCATAAATGGCAGCGCCAGACGGAGAAGTGCACGCGTCCCTCAACTCTCCGGGATGTTTGCCAGACTCGAGCAAAGTCTGAGCTGCGCTCTGAGCTGTTCTGGCGGCCAACTTGATAGCCATGCCTCTGTTTAAGCCCATCTTAAACGCTCCGTCAGCCAACGCGCCGATATAGTAGTAAGCAAACGCCAGTCCATTGCCTCCGAGAGCGCAGGCGGCGTCCATCTGAGACTCGGGCACGTGATTGAGTTGAGCGATACCTGTCAACAGGTCCCGAATGATTGGACTGCACTTTTTGCTGTCCGGCTCGACATCGATGGCACCCAATCCCAGTCCGTACGCCACAGCGGTGTTCAGCATAATTCGGTGCATCTCAAGCATATACTTCTCCGGATGGTCGGGATTGAGAAGACAGGCGCGCACTTGAGATAAGCTCACACCCGAGACCAGCGACAGCACATAAATGGGATGTTTCATATTGGGTATGAAGTTGGTGGTGAACGGATGCGGTCGAGAGCCGCCCATTTTGTAGCACT
>JAQIYA010001194.1:0-14085 GCA_034699355.1 Microtritia minima | reverse complement strand
AATTATAGTTTCAGTGATGACGAACAAAATTGTTATCACCTCTTTATACGTTGAAATCAATTTCCAAATTTATAGCTTTAGGCTATTTATCTACGACTTTAGCAAATTTAAAAACTTTTCATTTCAATTTCTGAGACACTCCTCTCATAAAGTAATT
Organism: Microtritia minima; assembly: GCA_034699355.1. Lineage (NCBI taxonomy): Eukaryota > Metazoa > Arthropoda > Arachnida > Sarcoptiformes > Euphthiracaridae > Microtritia > Microtritia minima. The sequence goes on along the minus strand of JAQIYA010001194.1, from coordinate 13,928 downwards.
TCTGTACAGTGAACTTAAGACTTACTGATCTTATCAAATAAGAGCAAAGTTAACAGAAATTTGAAATTTACGGAGCGTTGAGCCTATAATAGATGCTAAGATATTGCTAAATAGAAATAATAATTAAATACCCTATAAAAGGTTAAGAATAATGACAGTGTTATTCAAATTATAATCATTTATAGGTGGTTTCCAGCGATTTTATTGGCGACACTCGAAGTTCAATTTTTGACGCAAAAGCGGGAATATCTTTGAGTAAAACATTTGTCAAATTAATCTCTTGGTATGACAACGAGTTTGGCTACAGTTGCCGCGTCGCCGATCTTATTAAGTACATGCACATTAGAGATAGTAACTAATAAGTCACAGCTATTAACTATAGATTTTAATCTGAGATAAATTTAGTGTTTTAAAACCTAATATGATATTCTAAACAATAATATTATATTTAAACATTCTAAATGATAATATGGTGTAGTTAAACATATTTAGTGAAAAATAATTTATCTGAAAAATTGTCTGTGAAGTAATCAATTTATGGAAATCAATAATAAAATTTTAAAAAATTGTTTCGTTATTTATTATCAAATTCAAAATACAAATTACAATTATAACAAATTACAAATACAACACCATTACAATTATTACACTTAGACGTGTATACTATACATTCTAAATAGTCAACCAAATTTAAAGTTTTTCTAATTCCTGTAAAGAATTATGAAGTTATATATTGTTTAAAGTAAGTAAAAGAATCCAATTGATAATTGAACATTTATTTGTTTTCGTGAAAGTATTAACTATAAATAATGGAGTTGTAACTAATTGAATGCAATTACTAGTTATGGTAGTAAATAAATTTTTAGTAACTAATCTTAAATATGTTAGCAAGAATTCCAAATGTGAGCCCCTATTCATGTGATGACTAATTAAATGTTAACCAAATATTAATAAACAATTATCTTAAATTAATTATTAAATTTAATTTTTAATTAAATTAAATAAATTATAATGTCTGATTAGCTATAATTACTAGCTTTAATAATGAAAAAAAAAACATATTATCAATTGGACAATTAAATTGTGAATTACCTTATGGACAAATGATGGCAATATAAAGGCATTTGAATGCATTTTGTTCGAGTAATATTTCAAATTCATTGATTCGGTTTCAATGGTTGAAAAATTGTGGACTGGTTTTGAAAAATTGAGTTCTTTATCTTTACAACAAATAATAAACCCGATTTGTCCGGAAGGATACGAAGGCACAGCTGTTGTACCATAAGCTACTGTTTTAAATATATTCTTACAAATAGAAAAAAGATCTTTTATAAAAGGCAGATCAAACCAATATGATTCTGCCTGACAGCAAATTATTCCTCCAGTTCTTAGCGATTCATATAAAGCTTGATAATAAGGTTTTTGAAATAAACTTATTGCCGGCCCTTTAGGGTCAGAGCTGTCAGTAATGATAACATCGAACTCATTTTTATGTTTTTTCACGTATTCATATCCGTCTTGAAATAATAAATCGAGTTTATTATTTTCAAATCCAATGGACATGAATGGTAAGAATCTCTTTGACACGTTAACAACAGCTTCATCTATTTCGCATTGAATTACATTCCTAACGAAAGGATGTTTGACTACTTCGCGAACCACACCGCCATCGCCGCCACCAATAATTAAAACCTTTTCTGGATTCACGTGTGAATTAAGAGGTAAAAAAGCAATCATTTCTTGATAAGAAAATTCATCGTTTTCTGTACATTGAATAGCGTCGTCCAATACTAAACAACGACCAAAAATATCACTGCAAGTATAATAACAAAACTTTGACGAATAATTTATAATTTGTAATATAATTAAAGAAGAACAACTAAGTAATACTAAAAAATTAAATTAAATGAATTTATAACTTAATTCCAAATTTTCACATAAAATATATTTGTAAATTGAAGCAAAGCATAGCGAAGTTGTTTAGGGATGCGAAAGGGATGGAATGAGAAGTTGTGTAGTTAAGTCTCAGAGCTTGATATTCAGATATGTTTGAGATGCAGCTTAAGGTAGGAAAGTGGGTTTGCATTCAAAAAATTCATCGGGTCTACTCATTTATCTAATAATGTATATATAAATATAACGCTAATTTTCTCTAACTAAATCTTAATTAACTCAGATATTTTCATTTCACAATTCTGTGTTTTTACAGTTCCAAATAATAAACTATCTAATTATACTCGAATTAATAGGTAGAAAACTTTTGTTTAGAGTAGTGTTGAATTTAAAATATATGTATAACTGTTTTTCCATGCGATTCATTGGGCTTTAAATAAAAAGTCATCGAAGATTAAAGTAAACATTCAAATAAAGTTTTCCAAACGAGTGACGAAAAGCCAAACAATGATAAAACATTCTATTAATAATAATATTGCGCTTCACTTAAAAACTAAAACGAATTAAAAATTAATGTTTAATCCTGAACTTCAAATATATATTTTATTAAACTATTGAAATTACTTCAACATTTTTAGAATAAAAAAATAAAAAAGTAAATAATGAAATATTATTTCGTTTTGAAGTAAAAACTAAAATTGAAGGCACGCTATATTAATAGCAAAACGATAACTAAAGATAAAAACAGAAAACATAAATGAAATGTGAAGCAAATGGAAAACAAACTGTGATAATAAAATGAAATTAGAAAGTGTTAGACAAGAAAATATGGTGAAACCTGTCGAACACGAGGATGTCTTGATATTTGGACTTTTCGTGATAAACCACTTGATTGGCCTTAACAGACAAGTTTATCGCGTGAGAGTTGAGTACTCCGGTCTCAGTAAACCATCCACTCTTGAATGAGTCCATTGTGTGTGAAGACGTTATGAGGGAATCATATTATTGTCATTTAATGCAATTAATGATATCAATGAAAACAATTCATAATATGATTGACTTGTATTGAGTATGGATTTCATGTGTATATAGTTAGTGGTCTCCATAGCAATAGTGAACACAACTCACACACATTCACACTCATTCACACACATTCAGACACAGCCAACAATAATACAAACTTTTGCTGTTAGACTGGAATTGTCTCTAGTGTTGAGTCCGTAGAGTTTGATCGCATTGAAGGTCAAAATAAGTTATTTTTCACGATTAACTTGCAGTCGATATTACGAGTGAACGATCATAGATGTACACAACATTCATGTACTGATTAATGGTAATCACAAACCAGTAATTTTCCATTCGTTCGCCTCTATTATAATATTTCATTTCAAACATTTGAAACAGATTTTTGCTGAGTTTTCGATCGCAGAACCAAATCAAATATGTCTTCAGCGCCGACACAGTCTTCCCAATCGACTCAATCGCCACAATCGGCCACAATTCCGAAAGCGATTCGATTCTTGTTCGGCGGCGGCGCGGGGTATGACCTGTGGCTGACCTGACGGTCGCCGTTCTCTGTCTGTTGTTAACTAAATTGTGTATTAACGCACAGAATGGCCGCCACGTTATTCGTACAACCGCTTGATTTGATTAAGAATAGAATGCAATTGAGTGGTGAGTGGTATAGAAATATACGTTAACATACGTTAATTCACTTTTATTTATTGAGAATAACTGTAAATTTTCCGTTTCTTATGATTTGAAGTTGAAATAACTTGATTTGAAATATTAAAAATCATAATTATTTATATGAAATACTAATTTAAAATACGATAATAAATACGAAAACGCAGGCGAAGGCGGAAAAGCGAAGGAACACAAGACAAGTATACACGCTATTCGTTCGGTTATCCAAAGAGAAGGCTTTTCGGGACTTTACGTGGGATTGTCTGCCGGTTTGTTAAGACAAGCGTCGTATACAACAGTCCGAATGGGAGTGTATTCAACCCTTTTTGAACAATTTAGTGGTCCCGGAAGTGCTCCCGGATTTTTCACCAAAGCCGGCATCGGAATGGCCGCCGGCGCTGTCGGCGCGTTCGTCGGCACGCCTGCAGAAGTGTCGCTCATTAGAATGACTTCGGACGGACGCTTACCTCCGGCCGAAAGGCGCGGATATAAAAATGTTTTTGACGCTCTTATTCGTATCACTAGAGAGGAAGGCGTTCTTACATTATGGCGCGGATGTGTGCCTACTATTGGTCGCGCAATGGTTGTCAATGCGGCACAATTAGCCTCATATTCTCAAGCAAAGCAACTGCTATTAACCACCTCTTATTTTAGCGATAACATTATGTGCCATTTTGTCGCTTCAATGATATCTGGTCTGATCACAACCGCCGCCTCGATGCCCGTCGATATTGGTAAACACATAATTACTGTGACAATTGTCATAACTTTATTGTCGTTTTAGCTAAAACTCGAATTCAGAATATGAAGACAATCGATGGAAAACCTGAATATAAAGGAGCGCTTGTAAGACGAGAGTTTTTATTTTTTAATATGTTAGTGATAACATCTTTTAAAAATTTGTTTAGGATGTACTCTTCAGAGTTGTTCGAAACGAAGGTCTGTTCGCGCTATGGAAAGGATTTACTCCATACTACGCCCGTCTCGGTCCGCATACCGTATTGACGTTCATATTTTTAGAACAAGCAAATCAAGCTTATAAGAGATACGTTTTAGGAGATACGTCTGGAGGAGGAGGACTTTAAATACTATTAGCAATAATATTGTTAGTCATTGGTTTGCGTTTGTGTCAATTTGATTTAAAGTCCTAATTTTAAGTTTGATAGATTTTCATTCTATTATATCATATACAATAATTTATCAAATCTGCATATAAACGTTACGAATAATGTTTTAAATTTTAATGTAATTTAGGAATTTAAATAAGTAATTGATATATAAAATAGCCTAAATAACGGTAAATAACTATTTCCTCAATTATATAGTAACGAGTTTCAACTTATCCTCAACTCTGTCTAAGGCTCATAATTTTTTTTATTATACTGTAGCAATAATTTATTATAAATATTAAATTGTTGTTATTAGATTATTTTTTCAGAAATTTTATCAATTATCAAATATCAATGTGTTTAAATAAGGAGAAATATTTCTTCTTAATAAAAGCTTTTGTAATTATTAGGATCTTATTTGAATGAAAATATGCTCCATTAAAGGCATTAAATTTTTTAAAAGGCAATAAAAAGGCATTTATTTTTCTTAAACTTGTGTTAATTAAGAACTAAATTAACGTTAAAACGAGTTTAAAATAATTGTTTAGAGTAAAAATACATTTATTGTAAATTTAAAGAGCTTAACATCGATCAAAACTTTTTTAAAACTACATTTTTGTGACCTATAGAACTATTAACCTAAAAAACGCGGCCATACAGTGAACCCAACACAGCAAAACTTTTAACATATTTCACTTTTTTCATGGATAACCCGCTGGTAAACTATAATGACGTTATATGATGTTTTAAAGGTTTTAATTAGCTTCTTATCTGAAATGATCCTTTCAGATCAAGAAATTTTAATCCACTACAAAAAAATAGAAATACATTACCATAATTAATGTACTATATTGTCAACTTTCCTTTATAATCAACAAATTTCATATACACATATAATCCTTTATAATCCACATCCGTTTATAATCAACATATTCCTAAATACAAATGAGTTGATTATAATGGCAGTCGACTGAAGAACTTTATAGTAAGTGTTGTTTCACTACTTTCTTTAGTTTGATTTTCAATTGAGTTAACTTTAAAATCATTGAAAATTGTAATGAAATACGTTATTAGGTATTAATAAGTAATGAAATTGATAAGAAAGTCATGAATAACTTAAAATTTAGATTAGAATATTGTATAATCAATAATAGTAAATACTTTGCTTATGTTATGAAAAAAAACGTCCACTTAATAATATGGACACAAATATTCTAACCTCTACCAGATCTGATTAATAAAATTTGTATTTTGTATTAAATACTTTTGTTCCTTTTACGTATAACTTATAATTAGTGCCCATCTTTTACGGTCATATGAAAACAATAAAATCTAAGGTCAAATTCTGTCTGAATGGATAATTTTAGAATTATTTCAAAAAATCGTGTGCCAAATTCGATCATCGAAAAATATTTAGCAATTTTTGATGATTCAAAAAATTTAATAAAAATTTAAAAAATAATCGACTTTTTATAACGTGACTTTTTTTAATTTAATAAAAATTACATTTATAAGCAATTTAATTTCAATTTATAAAAATGAAACTCGAATAGAAATAAAATTTATAGGCCTTTGTTATATTTTAAAATAATAATTTCATTTATCCACGTGTGGCGGAAAATTAATTGTAATTGAATAAATAAATTAGTGATAATGTGCTAAAAACTTGTAATCATTAATAAATTATTTATCAATAATTTATTTATAAGCTTTTATTGTTGAATCGATTTACATAATTTACTATATAAATAATAAAACTCTATAAATGAATTTCTATTCATTTATTTAAACATTTAACAAACATTAGAGATTTATTCAATTTAAAAGTTATGAACATAATTTTAAGGTAAGATCATCGGTGGTGTTATTTGGTCAACCTTTTCAAGTCCGCATAATTTCTCCACAATAGCCAACGCAAACTCGAAAGCAGTTCCCGGACCTCTACTCGTTATGACCTGTCCGTCGACCACAACTCTTTTATCGGAATAGTCATACTTAGCAGCTATGAGTTGGTCTGCCTTTGAAGGATGAGATGTGACACTCTTGTGGAGAGCAATGCCGTGATTAATGAAAGCTATCGGTGCCGCACATATGGCGCCGATCAGTCCATTGGACGCCTCCTGTCGTCTCAATATGTCGCCCACTTTGTCGCTCTGTTAACACAATTCATGTCAATTGCAATCAAACAATTAAATGCATTTAATATGCATTTCATTACATCAGACAATGCTTGAGCTGAGCCCAAACCTCCAGGAAGTATAATCACATCGTAGTGCCAGTGATCAGCACTGATGGCATCAGTTAAGGACACGTCGGGAACGATCACAACATTACGACTGCACTTAACCGGTTCGCCACCACTTAAGCCCGCAATCGTCACTTCAATGCCGGCTCTCCTCAACACGTCAACAGTGATAACCACTTCCATTTCTTCAGCCCCTTCTGCCAGTATTAACAAAGCGTTTGCACTCATTTTGCGATTATTCAATGATTTCAATCGCAATCAAATCAGTAATATTTATATGAAAACAGTGCGTTAACACTCGTTCAGGCAATAGAGGAACGATATTTGTTTACAGTTTTTGTAAATCTGAGGAAAACATCTGAAGTTTGAGTTCAAATTCATCCCAATATTAAGAAAATAATTTTGAAATTCATTTATTGTTTTAAAAATTTATCATACGATAAATAAAAACAAATTAATTAATATTAAATATTAAATTTATTTGAAGTATATTTTAAGCAAAAGAAATGCTGTGATTAATGAACAACTAATACCTTAATTATACCTTTAGAAGAATAATATTTGATGTTTTACTTTAAATGCAGAAAAATTGAAACAATTTTCATAAATAGGAAAAATTAAAAGATTATATTAATTTTTATTATACCATATGAGTAATTGTTATAAATATTAAACTTAAAATAAAATTGTTGGTAAGACTAAAAATCCATCTCCACGTGAATGCAGTAAATAAAACACGTTACGAATGAAGACATTAAAATAATCTACTATTAGATACTCTACAGCTTTATTGTGTTTTCATTTTATTGATTTCAAAGTGGAAGCAACTCATTATCAAACTCATACCAAAATTAGCCGTCATTGCGGTGAAAGTTAGTTGTGATAAACTTAATTATAGTTTGACTGTTATTGAATTGACTCGTCGTCGACATTATTTACCTGTGTTTGAATTGCGTATCATATTTGCAACACAACTATGTCTGTGAAGCCGATTGTACTGATTTGGTTGAGAGGTATTGTTCTTGTGATGACAACACTGGATCTGTACGTCAATGTATACATCCTGTTATCGTTGGATCGATTCGACATCTGCTTTGGTTTGTTATCGATGATGAGTTGCGCGATCGGACAGTTGGCCGCTATTGTGAGCCAATTCGGTTACCGACGATCCAACTTATATCTTATTATATATAGTATGAGCGGAACAGCTCTTATCATAACGTGTTTGCTGTTCGATCGTCTCACTGAAAACTTTTTGATGAGCTTCTCGTGTCTCTTAATTACTTTAAGCACTTCTATAAGTTTTTTTGTTGCTATAAATCAAACAAATACAAATAATGTTTTAATTGAAAACAAGGAAATTATATAAATTATAATCTAATAAGTATGTAATACAATAATGTAGTGATATAAGTGCTTATAATGAGTTTAATCGTTTTAAGTTAGTTTGAGTGCGCAAAAAGTGTTGTGTTATTCTTAACATTTTAAAAATAATGAAAACTATTATTATATTAAAATTACCGTATTTCCTAACATACAACTCAATGCCGTTATAAGTAAAAAAACATTTGTAAAAAGTATGTATTAATGGTCTTAACGCTAAGATAGTTTAATATAAGTGAAAACAATTAACTTAATAATACTTTTTAAAAATATTAAAATGTCATATTTTTAATAAAAATTATAGTTAAATATAAATAAGCGGATTTTATGCAATAATAAAGTATGATTAAAAATATCCAAAAACATTAAAATTTTTAATAAAAATATTTCAACAATACTTTGATATATTATTGTCTGCAGTATATACACTTTAGACAACTCATCCTAACCTTAAAGTCCATCTTAAGGTAAACATCTTTAGAGTCAAAAATGTTAGTTAAAATTGGTAGTTTTGACGGTTACTTAGCTTTTCCTTTCCGGGTGGGGGTACGGACAGACATCTCAAGCCCACAATTGGATTTGTTAATATTATTGTTATTTCAATAAATTTATTAATAAATATTGAGTTCACCAATAATTTATAAAAATTTATTTAAATTACAATTTCAATATATGCGTATTTTAATAAAATTAATGAACTTATGCTAAAATAAATGGTTAACGAAAATATAATACTTTTATCTTATTATTGATTTTATTTTAAATAGAGTTTAACATAGAAAAATCTGCAAATGGCTATCAAAGAATAACTTATACAAATCTTTAATAGTTTATGCAGTTTTTTGTACAATAAATTAATTAAAAATGAAATTAATTAGACAAATCTCCTTTCTGTCGTTTCTGCAAAGCCAAAGCCAGATCGTTCTTCAACGCCTCGTGCGCTTTCTGTTCCGACAATGAATTTACTGAACGTAACCCATTAAGTATACTATTTGTTTTACCAAAATATATTTCATTCAAAGTGTTCCTTATTTTATTTTCCATATCCTATTGAAAAAAATAATAAATCAATATATAATAAAAGGATAAAACAGACAAAAAACAACCTCAACCAGTCTTCCAATGTTGGCGATGTGTGGATTCGTTTCATTCACAGTGTTGTCAGACTCTACTTGTCGAGTAAGACTTCCACCCAAATTCATTGTACCTGAGTTTTGCTTATTTGTTTGCAACCATAACATCACAGTTGATGTTAGTTTGTAGTGCGCATTACGTCCGCTTGACTTTTCCTATATATCGAATGACATTGGTTTAGCATAAACATACTCTAACATGAAAATTCAAATGACAATTTAAATGCCACTTTTATAAGCTTTTCCTTTTTAGTTTTAACTCAAAGACTGATGTACTTATTTATCACATAATTCAAGAATACAAATATTTATCATACAATACAGACACAAATTCAAACTAAACTAATTCACTTATAAGAACTAGACCTGCACTTCGACGACATGAATCGAATCCCAACAACCTTTGATTTTTTTCGAGCCATCGCCAGCTTTTTTGATGAGAATGACTCCCGCAAAGCCGTGATCCAAATCCCATAAATAAACGGAAGACACGCCGCCCTCGAAATACATTTCTCGGTACTGATCGAACGCCTGATTGGCGTCCACTTCGAGTTGCCTTAACTTTTCCGAAGGCATGGCTCCGTCTTCGAGTGGCGGATCGTATTTGTTACTCCACGGAGACCTCGATTGTTAAATGAATGCGTAATCAATGCAAGCATTTTAGAGCATTAGTTGAATACCTATACGAATCTCCGTCTCGATTATAATCACATAATAAGTAATCCTTTCCAGTGTCGCGATCGCGAGCTATCTTTAATGGTTGGTCGACAGATGAGAGCAAGTCTTCGCATAGATTGGGCACCTAAACGTGAATCACAGTTAAATAAGTTGATATCAAGAGTGGTGGTATGAGTGGCATGAGTGGCCTCACTTACCAGATCTATTAAGTCACTCAAGTTCTTCTCGATCTGTTGCGGAGGCAATCGTCTCATTAAGTCCAACGCGTGATCCAATTGCTGTTCGCTCTGCAATCACAACATAACTCTGATTCACTCAATCATTACAATCATTGACAATATTCAAAACTACCATTTTAGCGACCAAACAGTGTGAACAGTGCTTAACAGTGAATTATTGCTTTCAATTGAAAAGTGAGCTCTTGTAAAGTCAGTTCAATTCAAGTCAATATCCCTCACACAACACACACACACACACACTCACTCACACATCACTCACTCTCACACCCTTCACAGATGACGTTTGTTTATCGTGTCGTGTTTCGGTTCGTCTCGTTTCGTGTATTTTACATGCTATACATATAATTTAATTGTAATTTACAATTTGTTTACTGTATCTACTTATTGAACCATTTATTGTTTCTAACGATTTTAATACATAATTATAATTTAGTCATTTATTTAATGTTTGTCCAATATTTTAAATTAAAATTAAATTATGAAAACACAATTGACATAAAAATTGAAGAAAAGTTTCAAACATTGATGAAACTTATTATTTTTTTGAAATAGAATTTATATCATAAGATCTATTAATATAATACAGTCTAATAATAATATATATTTAAACTTTTAAAGCGATTACTTGAACAAAATATTGTTAAATCTAGATTTTAAATTGAAATTTAAAAATTCTTTTTAATATTTGTTTATTTTATATTCTTTTTGTTTGTGAATTCTTAAATTATAACAAATTATAATAAAATAAACAGTAGTGGACATCATTTAAGGTTAGCTGAAAATAATAAAATCTGAGGTAAGATTCGATGACATTTAAACAAATTTGATAAAATTTTCTCAAATAACTTGAATTCTTAATTCACTGTTGTTTTAACCCAACTTATTATTTGAAATACAGTACATCCTCGATATTGGCAAATGACAAAGAAATTAGTTGCCAAAATCAAGTGTTGCTAAAATCGAAGTTATTTAACATTACAAGTATAGAGTTGTGACATTAGCAACCTATTGCTAAAATCAAGGATTACCAAAATCGAGTATGTACTGTATATTAAATTTAAATAGATATCCATAGTTTTCTTACAATTTTTTATTTTCACATTACACATCAACATTCTTACATTCTTTACTTAAATTATTGTATGTCTAAAATAGAAGTAAAGTTTACCACTTATCAGGGGTCGGCACGCTCTGGAGGTCTTGGGTATAATCTAACAGACGAGCCAAAAATCTAGGGCTCAAAACTCATAGAATTTGTGAGACAATTTTTGTATTTTTAGACAAAAAAATTTTTTGGAAATTTTTTCAAAATTTCATTTTTGTTTTTCTCGAAACCTCAACATATCTACAATGAATTTAATTTTTAAAACCTCAACAAATCTACAATGAATTTTTTCCCAAAAATTCTGGGGGGTATCCCATACCCATACCCATACCCATACCCATACCCCCTGTGCCGACCCCTGACGTGTTTGAATTTATTACAATCAATTTGTAAATTTGCAATATTGAACTTATTTGTTGCCGATTTGAGATACTTTGGTTCCAATTTTCTAACATCGATGGTTAGATGTTGTCAAAAGTTTTCATTGACCCACTTAACCAAATGTATGTATTTATTGGCAGCACTGATGAAAATGTGATTTATTCAGTGCTGTCAATCAATGCATAATCTCTGAAATGTGTATAGAAAGTGGCGAACGATCAGCAAAGTTGAGCACAACTGTTGTGCAACACTATTATTGGTATTTACATAATGTATATATAGATGTTGTCGTAATTGATGTGATGGTATGCGCTCTGCATTCGCACTGCTTTCGCATTCTTTCGCTTATTATTAGACGAAATCCTTGAGTTTGTTAAACATTCATACATGATATCAACACAATTAATATGATTGCTAGTTATATGTAATTATGATATCGAACTCGAGTGACGAGAGAAGCACTGAATCAGAAGACGGAGAGATTGATCGCGAGTCGAGAGCGAAGAAGAGTCGAAGAGATCGCGGACACGGATATGTCGGCGAGTCGTATCACTTCAGGCGTAAACACCATAAGAGTGATCATAAAAGCGATCATAAGAGCGACCATAAAAGCCATATGAAGAGTGAGGCGAAGAGCGATCGCAAAAGTGAATCTCTCAGTCCTGACATAGAGTTGGACTCTGAAGACGACTCTGATATGTTGGACGAAGAGGAGGACGACTTGTTGGAGGAGACCAACGAAGAGACGCTTCACATTAAGCCTCCGCAGGCCGTCAGCAAAGCGTCAAAACTATCGTCCATTTATAGAGCCAAGAGTGACACCAAAAGTGATAATAAATTAGTAAATGAGTCGCCATTCTATCAAAAAGAGAGAGACAACAGGCATAAGGATAAACGTCATCACAAATTCAGATACGATCACATGAGAGCCGCCACAAGAAGTGACGACGACTCGAAGAGGAGGAGGAAAGACGAGCACACGATCGCTGAGTTTTCTAATCGCAAACAATTAGATAAAGAGAGGCTTGAAAAGAGTGAGAGGACTGAAAGGTGGATGGTTTTGGATGAGAGGAGTTCTCGAAGTCGAAACGAGTCGCTCGACTGGAAGACTAAAGCTGGCGATCAAACTTCGAGTCGAGCCCATAGAGAGAGATATGCAGACAAAGACGATAAGTGGCGAAAACTTCCCTCGAAAATGCAAACAAATGAAGCCAAAACTACATCGCAGTCGTCAAGTAAATCGAATTCACAGTTAATGCAAAAAATAAAGTCAACTAAGAAGTCAAACACTATGATCGAAGTACAAGAAGTGGAATTGAGTGAAGAAGAGTTGTTGAATGACGACCAAAATTCAAAAAGTTATAGCGATGAGGACTCAGTGAAGAATAGCGAGACGAGTGACAATTTGGATGTGAGTAACATTGAAAAAGAGGCACCACTTCTCGCAGAGGTCACTAAAGATGCTGATCACGAGAGCAAAAAGTCTTATATTGTGATCGATCGTGAAGTGGTTTATGTCGAGGATTCAGATGTTGTTAATAAAAATGTGTATAAAAGCAATGAAACGCCAGAAATGGAATCGATTTTTGATGAATTAAAAGACGAATATTTACCCCCATATTATCCCGCTATTCAGGGATGTCGTAGTGTTGAAGAATTTCAATGCATTAATAAAATAGAAGAGGGAACGTATGGAGTGGTTTATAGAGCGCGGGACAAGAGGACCAACGAAACGGTTGCGCTTAAGAGGCTTAAAATGGAAAAAGAAAAGGAAGGCTTTCCGATCACTTCATTGAGAGAAATAAGCACTTTATTGAAAGCACAGCATCCAAACATCGTTACCGTTAGAGAAATAGTTGTCGGAAGTAATATGGATAAGATCTATATAGTGATGGAATTTGTCGAACATGATCTGAAAAGTTTGATGGAAACTATGAAACAGCCATTTCTTTTGGGTGAAGTGAAAACATTAATGATCCAACTTCTAAGAGCTGTCGCTCATCTGCACGACAATTGGATTCTTCATCGCGATCTTAAGACCTCAAATCTTTTGCTCAGTCATAAAGGAATTTTAAA
>JAQIYA010001193.1:0-14085 GCA_034699355.1 Microtritia minima | reverse complement strand
AAAATTTATTATTTATTATTTTAATGAAAGTCAAATAATTGTAATAATATTTTATAAATTAAAAAATTATTGTTTTTAATCTCTATAATTTATTTAAAAAAATAATGTGAGTTTGTGTGTTAGTGTGTTAGTTAGTGTGTAAGTTTCAAACAATATTTTTAATTGTTGCATCAAATGATAGCAATATTTAAATCTTTTTAGTTTATTAAATAAATAAAGATTTAAAATTTAATTGTTCAATAAATGTAAAATAAAGCGTTATTCAATAATAGAGAGCGTGCTATTAAATAATTGAATTTAAATAAAATAAATAAAAATCAGTTAATTTAAGATAAAAAATAATAACTTATTATAGCGGCGAAGCCGCGGGAAAAATGACTAGTGTAAATTAAAATAATTTTGAATAAATAATACTACCTTTTAGCTACAGTTCAATGTGATAAAATTTTAATAAGTATTTAATTCTACAATAATAGAAAACCTATATATTTACAGTTTGTAATTTAAATAAACAAAAAAATGATAATAATTCTTTTATTTAAGAATATAGTCCAGAATAGAAAAAATTATTATAGCGCACCATAAGGAAACCATAGAAATAAAAAACCAATTTAAATATTTAATTAGCATTGTTTTATAAATTTATAAATACGCTACGCAATAATCATTAGAAACTTTATCTTTCAATTTTAAAACTTTAAATTTTATCTCTATATAAACACTAATTCTATTATAAATAACGATTTACAGTTTATAATTTAATAATAAAAATCTAAAATTAAAATTATGAACCAAAAAACATTAATGTTTAATAAAATAGAAACTACAAGACATACGAAAATATGTGATACAGCATTTTGAAGCTGACAATATTGTAAAATAAAATAAAATTGAAATTTTTAAATGGCATAAAATTTATAAAAATTATGCTAAGTATAACTAAATTTATTTTAATCTTTGTTATCATTTTTAAAAATAAAAACTATAATTATACAGTTTCAAAAAATTAAGTATTTATTTAGAAAAGTATAGGAAGCATCATTTGGTAGTCAACACCGCGTCAGATAACATAACAACTAAAGCTGTTGCAAAATTAAAAAATAGAGAACCGAACCGAACCGTATCCGCAGACCTTAGAACCGAACCGATCCGCGAACCGCTAATTATTTAGAGAACCGAACCGCGGATATCCGTGGATAACCGCTTATCCGCACATATATTATTTTTGCATGTATTTCAATTATAAAAGTGAGAAAATTCTCATTGAAAATATTCTTGTTGCTCTTAGTAAAGTAAGACTTTAATATAAACATTAGATTATGGTATTCAAAATATTTCGATTACTATTAAGGTAAATATTAAAAAATGCAAAATTTTATTTGAGTCTTTTTATACAAAATTAAATTGCATTTTTGATTAGAGGTTCTTAGCGGATATCCGCGATCCGCTGTCTTGAGAACCGAACCGAAAACCGCTGTATGAAAAAAATCATATCCGAATTTTATATTTTTATTTTTAATATTTTTAATATTTTTAAAAAATAAAATAAAATAAAATTAATATAATGCATAGGAAACAAAAATCTGTTTAATTTTATTTGATAAATAATTTATGAATTACTTTGTAGTCATTTGTAAAATTCAAAATAAGCGAAAATCAATTTTTATTCAATACGCCAATAAAATTAAACTTATGAATTTACAGTCTATAATTTAATAAAAGACATAAATTACTGTAAGTATAAATTTAATCTATAAAATTCTGTTTAAAGATCGATTCTCAGATTCAGATACTAATCTTTAGGAATAATTAGTCACTAGTATTATAAAATACAAACAAAACCATTTGTGGTAAAAATAAATTAATCAAACAAATAAAATAATATATCATTAATCGAGTGATATGTTTAGATTAATTCGGTTATTATAACTGATTGTTGTTTGATTTTTTAAATAAAAATACGAATATCTTAATATAAGATTAAATTAAAGTATACATTTATGTATATTTTATCACTATTTTTTAATTACAAATTAAAATAGAATACTGTAATTTAATATAATTAAATATTTAGTTCTCTATAAATGAATTATATCGCAACCATTTTGATATTCCAATAAAATATTTAACTTAAAATCTAATTATTATAAAAGATTATTTTACACATATATTAATTCTAATAATTTGCGAAAATTTACAAATAAATACTAAAACTAATTTTATAAAAATATATTTTAGATCATTTATTTTAAAAGATTACTCAATTTAAATAAGAATTTCCAAAATTCAAATATAAATGATTTTTAATTTATATATTAAAATTAATATTAATTTATTGTTTACAGAAAATCCAATTTTTAAGTTTCTTCAGGTAAAGTATTTATATAGAATTTTTAAAGAAATTATTTTCAATACATACACAAATTATTTCAATTACTCAGACTTTATTTTATAAGAAATATAAAATCATAAAGCATTTTATGATTAAACGATTTAATTAATTTTTATATATTAAAATTATTTTAAATACATATATCATTCTATGAAGTTATACATAAAAATATAAATATAAAAATATCATGTATAATGAGCTGTGAATAACATGAATATACAGTTGTATTTAATTACTCAATAATAATAAACTTTAAAATTTACAGTTTTTAATTTAGTAAGCTATAAAAATTAGTAAAATTATTTTAACACTTTATTTATTAACAAGACTTACCAATTTTATAATATTAATTTAAAATTTTGTCAAATCGACACGCCTTTGTTAAGCTATTTTCTATTTTTAAAAAATTTTCTAACAATATATTTCAACAATACTTTACAAAAGTAAGCAAAAGACCTAATGTCCGAAACACACTATTGTCCAATTTTAATACAAATACTAAAATATTTTTATCGCACCGCATAAATGTTTTAAAAAGAGCTTTAAATTTTTTGAATTCTTATTTTGATTTTGCAAATTCACATTTAAGTTTATAGTATCGCGTAATTTAGACACAGATTTAAATTATGAAAAACTTAATTCGATTTGTGTTTTGCTAAATATTTGATTAAATAAAGATTTATTTTTTGATGAAATTTCTTATTTAAAAATTATAATTTAGAAAATTTATTTTCAAATTTAGCTCAATTTCAATGAAAATATTAAAATTCAAATTAATGTATTGTTTAATGTGATAAAATATTTTTTATTTTATCTTTTACTAAATCATAAACTGTAATTTTATCTGTTTAATAGAAATAAGCACTTTTATATGATTTGTAATTAATTTTATTGGTGAATCTTCCCAAAATGAAGAATCATTTTTTAATTTGTTTTTGTACGAAAATATTTTTAACACTTTTTAAAACTTAAAAATTTTTTTTTAATAAATACATAAGAAACAAAAAATTATTTTATATATAAGATAAAATCTATATATTAAATTTTAATTCAAAATATTAATAAATATTTTTAGTTTAAGTAAGTTTACATTAATTAAGTTTAAAAGGAATTTTCAAATTTTTATAAAACAGCATAAATAATATTGTTTCGTAATTAACAAAATAAAAGACAATAAATGTTGAATAATTTTTAGCTGATTTTGTTTTTAACAAAAGCTAGCTATGGATTTGAGATGTCTGTCCATCGTTCCGCACTCCCGATTGAGGTATTAATCTTATTATTGTCAAAATGAATTATTAGAAAATTTTATTTTAAGATTTGTCATAATTAATTACAACAATTCTTTACATTTAACTAAAATAAGCTAACAATTAATAGAGCGAATGATAGTTTAACAAATATAGATTTTATTAACCAATCTTATTATTTAAATTATCGCATTTTTCGAAAAATATAATAATGGTAATTCTTGTTAAAATTTAAAATTATATTAAATAAATATATTATTTTATCACGTAATTATATAAAATATAATTTTTTGGCTGATTCCTTTCAAGAAGGTTAAAATAGAAGATTTATTTATTTCATCATTAAAAGTGCTTTTATAAAGTTACAGTTTATAATTAAATGAACGATAAATTATTGTGAGTATAAAATTAAAATTTATTGTGAATTTATTGTTAAATATTTTTCTAAAATTGTTAAAACATTCTCTTTCTATATAAAAAAGAAAATAATAGTTATGCTTGTTTGACTACGTTTAATTTTGTCAACAAACTTACAAAAATAATTTATATATATTAGGGCGTTTGAAAAGTTTTAAAGCAATCGCTGAATATGCAACATTATATTTTGATTTGTATTTTATCTTAAAATATAACTCTAGAGAAGCTTTTATTCCAATTTTGAGACTCATATCTTAAGTGGTTCTGAAGAAGTGGTCAGTTTTAGGAATCGATTCAAAATTTGCTTAAATCGCGGAATCAAGTTCTTCTTCTGACTCAAAACACTGTCCCCGAAGATTGGCTTTCGAACCTCGAAATAGCCAAAAGTCACACATTGTTAGATCGGGTGAATAAGTCGGATGTGGAACTAATTGGACAATGTTTGCAGTCAAATACTGATTACTCAATTTTGCTGTATGACTGCTAGCGATGTCCTCATGGAAAACTAATCTTCTCCAGGAATCGTTATCAAACACTTTAGACAGACATAGAGTATCATACTATTGACCCGTAACACTCTTCTATCATTCTAATTTGACCGCTTTAACTAAACTTGAAGTATTGAAGAATACAGCGTATCCAAACTTCGCCTATAGTTTTACCGCGTTTAACCAATTTAAAGTGACATCAACTTCAAAGACCAATATCTTCTACTCGGCACGAGATAATGGTTCATAATTATGAAAATATGTCTCATCTTAAGTCATAATTCGGATTATGAACGAATTTCCTCCATTTCTTAAGATTTTCAAATTTTGTGTGCAGATATCCATTCACATCTGTTTTCGGGCCTTCGATAGAAAGTGCGGTACAAACTTACAAAAGTTCTTCTATACATTAAGATAGTGATGAAGAATCACGAATAGACTGTCTCGTTTAATCTATATTCTTTCCTGCAACTAATAATATGTCATACGTTGGTCTTGACTAATTAGTTCCCGAACAGCATCGATGTTTTCATCGACGGTTGCAGTCTTTGGTCTACCATAAAGAGTGTCACCTTCCAAAGACTGCTACTCGTGTTTAAGCTGTCGGACCAAGTATTCAATTGTAGATTTGGAAACTGTAGATACTCGTAATCTTGCAGTTAAACACTCATAAATTTCTTTCAAGTTCTTCGTGTCCATAAATTCATACAAATTATTTGTTTTGATTTGCTCTCTATTCAAATTTATGTCTATAGGCAAACATAGTAAAAATATCACTGACTAGATATCTTTAATTAACGATAACTCCAAGACTACATAAGATATTTGTCTCAAATTTGGAATATAATATTTCTATAAGAGTATCTTTGAATTTCCGTAAAAATCTAATTTTATTGTTGCATATTCAGCGATTGCTTTAAAACTTTCCAAATGCCCTAATATAATATCAACATTATAAATTAAATTAATTAAGAAACAAAAGAAATTTAACTGAAAGTTTAAGAAATTTAATGTATTTTTGAAGTTTTCTAAAATAAATTATAATAAAAACATACAATTTTTAAAGTGATAAAATATTTCTCATTATATCTTTTATTAAATAATAAACTGTAAATTTATATGTTTATGACAGATCAACCCTTATAAGTGATTTTGCACTGTAGCTAACGTGTCGAAATAATTTTGGAAGTAATTTTTGCAGGAAATATTTTAAACATTTTATGTAAATTTCAATATAATTAAAAATGAATTATTATCACACTTTTTTATATCGTCTAGAATTAGAAACAATTATTATAACGCACGTGAATCCATGAGAAAATAACAGAAATAAAAATCCAACATAATATATAATTCGTATTTTAATAGAATTACAAATTCTCCCACACCATCAAATACTAAATTATATCTCTATATAAACACTAATTTTATTAAAAATAAAGATTTACAGTTATTAATTTGTTAATAAAATATTATAAATTATATTTAATTAAATAATAAACTGTACATTTATATGTATGATAATGTTAAGGCATTAAATAAGAATCTTGCATTATTTTGAGGACATCACAAATCATCGGACATTACATTAAAGTTTATTTTTGTATGAAAATATTTACAATAAACTATAAATCTTTTGCATTTTAAAATAAATCTAAAAATTATCGATTGTGCCCAAACAAAAATATTCAATTTTTTATTGCTTTTCATTGATAGGATTTATTATAAATTTAACAGTTTGTTTAGTTTTATAGAATATCGCTTATTCAAAATTTCGAAAATTAATAATTATAGATGGTATATATTTTATTTAAATAACAACTTATTCTAAAATTTGTCTCAATTTCAATAAGAATACAAAAATTAAAATATGATATTATTTAATGTTAATTATTATAATTTTAAACTTAAATTTATTCTTATTTTATTTTTTTATTTAAATAATAAACTGTAAATTTATATGTTCAATAATTTAAACGTATTATATGACTCTGATATTTTTACTTTTGTGTAATAGAATGTCCTAATTAATTTTAAATTTTTTATATATTAACCATTTTTTAAAAGTTAGGAATTCAAAAAATACTATTTTTGAATATTTATAAAATTTGACAATTTTTATTTATTATATTTTAAATATAAATATTATTTAATGTAAATTATTATTAATAAAAATTTTTAAATTTACAGTTTGTATAAAATTTTGCCAAAAAAATAATAAATCTTTTGTTTGAATAACAAATTTTTTCTTTATATAAATTTTTAAAATGTTTTAATAATTTTTTTCACTATCAGACTATATACATACAATTTGCATGTCAGCCAATTTTATGTTACTGCGTGTTAGTTGAGATATTATAAAAACTGTAAAAGGAAAATGAAATAATTTTTTCAAAACATTACTGTAGTTTGTAATTAATAAAATATTAATCAATATTGATAACCATATATATTTAATATAATTATTTTTCAATAATTCAATTGTATTAAATAAAAAGTTTTATATAAATTCATGTTTATTAAAAATTTACTTAAAAAACTATAGATGAAAGCAGGAGTTCTATAAAATGATTAAATTTTAAAATTAAATATATTAAACTGTAAAGATGTAGTAATATTACATTTATACAATTAAATTTAGAAATTTTTTTCAGTTAATAATAATAATTTTGTAATTATTTTTGTTTGAAAAATTTGAATAAGTTTGTGAACAATCATAGTAAATAAATAAAATATTAAATTTAAATAGTTTTTCAATATAAATATATAAATTTTTGCGAAAAAACATTGTGATAAAATGTTTTATGACTATAATTATAATGAGAATTTGTGATACTCTAAATACAGCAACAGAACAAATAATCATTAAATAGAAATTTAATTTATGAATTTTATAATTTTATTATATAAAATTTTTAACAATATATAAAATGCTGTAATAGTCACATTCAATAAGATAAAATTTTAATTTCTATTTAATTCATCAATAATGACATAAATATAAATTTACAGTTTATAATATAATCTCTATCTCTATAACTATTAAAATAATAAAGTGTGTCCGTCAGTCCGTGAGTTGCCAACAATACTATTTATTGTTGTTTTAATATGAAATTTTTTAAATTTTAAAACAGAAAACTGATTTATATTGATTGTTGTTTAAAATTCAAAATAAACCATAACAACAATAATAATAAAATAATACCAATAATTTCTATCTCTAAAACTATGTCTACATTAGTTTATATTTTTAAAATTTTAAAAATATATTTTTGAAATAATGATACTGAGAAAGTTTAAATAAATAATTCAAATAATATAACAATACTTTTATTGTTAAATTAATTGATAAAAATAAATATTTTGTAAGTACTATTTTAAAAACAAATCAAACGGTTTAAGCTTCAACTATAACTGCAATTTAAAATAAGACACTATTCAATAATAAAAAGTGAAATATAAATTAAATCGTATAATTGAAAATATTATTAAATAATAAACTTTAAAAAGTCTTAAATTAAATTTAACAAAAATAAATAATATTGAAAGTGAATGTTCGTGCATTTTTGCGTCTCCAACAATGAGTTTAATTATTAAATATAGTTTTAAAATATTTAAAAATTATATTTGTAGAATTAAACGAGATTTAAAATTCAATACAATTAGAGAGCGAGCGAGCGTGTGTGTGTGTGTGTGTGTGTGTGTGTGTGAGAGAGAGAGAGAGAGAGAGAGAGAGAGAGAGAGAGATTAAAATTATGTTTCAAAAATTATTTTTAAGTGGCGAAGCCACGGGAAAAATGGCTAGTAATTAATAAAATGAAGTTAGAATAAAATTTAGACTTAATTTTGTTAAATAACAACAATCCGTCGTTTATAGATAAAGAGCGCTCCGATTTCGATACTGTTATTTCAATTTCATTTACAGAAAAAATTATTCTTAATGGATTATAGTTACTCTAATTAAGTCTTATTATTACAATTTGTTTAGTGTAAATTAATTAAAGGACTGTAATTTAAAATTATGTAAAATTTATAGATTTAAATAAAAATTATATCTCTTTGTTTTGAAAATCACATCAGTCATGGTTCTTAAAATTTTAAAATATTTTTATTATTTCTAAACAATAATTAATTAAAGTATTATTAAATATTAACTTTTTGATAATTTTATTCATTAGTTTTACACAATTTAAAAACATTTATTTAATTAATAGTTTGAATAAATGCTGAACTTGTGTTTTTACATGAGATGATTAATCTTTTGGACTTGTTTTATATTAGAATTTATAAAATATTAATTTATAGTCAACAATTTTTAATAATAATTAATTAAAGTTTTGATAATTGCAATGAAATTATTCAACATAATTTTATAATTACATTAAATTAATTCATGTCTAATTTTATTCTCATAAAAATATTTAGCTTTTTTTAAACTGAATTTAACTAATTTTCATTTTTAATTTTAGCTTTGCATGAATTTATATGTTTAAATGAAACTCAATTTCATAGCAACAATAAATAATATATGTGTAATATATAGTATTTCATTTACATATAAAAAATATAATTTTAATTTTATTTAATTAATTCAAACATTATTTTATTCGAACATTCGCTAATAAATTATGCATTTGTAAGTATTTATTGAAATAAAACTGTAATAATCTAGAGATAATAAAATTGACAATACATTTATTAAGTTTATTTAAAGCTAATGTATTTTTTAGTTTTATAAAATAAATAATTATAAAGCAAAGTTTGAAATTTATACAAATTAAAAATTAGAAAAATTTTCTTAGAATTTGACTCAATTTGTGTAAAAGTATTATTTAATGTGATAAAATATTACTTATTATATGTTTTATTAAATAATTAATTGTAAATTTATATATTCAAAACAGATAAACCCTTATACTAAATCCCTAAATAGAGTTCTCTATTCTTTTCTATTAATAAATCTATTCTTTTAATAAATTATAGAGATTATTTAAACGCACGCTCTCTTTATATTATTTAATCAGTATTAGTATATTCTTGTTTATTGTTGAATAACGATTTGATTTAAATTTAAACAACAATTAAATTTTTAACCGTTATTTATTTAAACTATCAAAAATATGAACAATAAATAGATATATAATTTAACGCAACAATTAAAAATATTGTTGGAAACTTACACACTAACTAACTAACTAACACACAAACTCACTTTATTTTTTAAATAAGTTATAGAGATTAAATCACAAAATATATTTGAAATATTTTTAAACCTTAAATTTAAAAAAATATTAATTATTTAATATATTAATTAAGTTTATATGAAATTTTAAAGCGTTAAAATTTAAAAATGTTTATATAAAACGTTAAAAATGAATAACAAACTGTAATAAGAAATAAAACTAGTTTATAGTTTATCATTTTAATGAAATGTAAAGAAATTAATTGATCAATAAAATAAAGTTTAAGATTTCATTTGACAATTTTTAAAAAATTAAAACATTGATAGAATAAATATAGTTAGAGTATGTTTTTGTATGGACACTGTCATTAATTAGTAGAAAATTTTTTAAAGATATTCATAGTTTATTATAATAAACTGTAAATCTAATTCAATGTAATAAATAGATGCTTTATATACAAATTTAATCATTAAATTTGTGGTCTAAGCGATAGATCTCGTTAATACTATTTTTTTGAAATTGAAATTTCAACGAATTATCTATGGAATTAAAATTTAAACTTTATAGTATTGATTGTTTTTAAAAATATTTAGTTGGTTTGTCTGTATTTTCAAATTTCTAATTAAGTTTTAAGTGTTAGTTTCTTAATTATGTGTTAACCGATTTCTAATTTTATATTTAATTAAAACTAATATTTATATCAAAAAAAATTATATTAGTTTAAATACATAATAAATGTATTTTTATATAAATCTATAATAATAATATTAAAAAGTAAATTTACAGTTTTTAAAGTAATAAACAACAAAATTGTAATAAGAATACAGAGAAACCTGTATAAATTCTCACACTTTGGACATAGAAATATAAAAATAAAAATATCATAAATCGTGATATCTGTCCATAACATAAATTTACTGTTGTATTTAATTACTCAAGAATAGTAAAATTTAAAATTTACAGTTTTTAATAAACGATTAAATATGGTAAAATGTTTTGTCACTTTTTATTTTGTTTGTTTATTTTTTGATAAATATTATAATCCAATTAACATTGAATGAAAATTATTATCAATTAAAAAAATTATAATCAATTTAATCTTAATAAGTAGCTGTAAAGTCGTTTTATTAAATAATCATTTTAAAATAAATTATATTAATCGATGTGTCTAACTTCAAACGTTACAGTTTGAATTATAATATAAATCATCACTTTATATCGACAATAAAATTTACAGTTTATAATTTAATAAGCTATAAAAATTTGTAAAATTATTTGAACGCTTTATTTATTAACATGAATTACCATTTATATAATATTGAGCTAAGATTTTGTCAAATCGATACGCCTTTGTTAAGCTATCATTTCTAGGTTTTAAAACATTCTAACAATATATTTCAACAATACTTTACAAAAGTAAGCAAAAAACCTAATGTCCGAAACACATTATTGTTCAATTTTAATACAAATACTCAAATATTTTTATCTCACCGCAGAAATGTTTTAAAAAGAGCTTTAAATTTTTTGAATTCTGATTTTGATTTTGCAAATTCACCTTTAAGTTGTTAGTATCGCGTAATTTAGACACAGATTTAAATTATGAAAAACTTTATTCGATTTGTGTTTTGCTAAATATTTCATTATATCACAAGTTATTAAATATTTCACTATTCTGTGTATTTTTTTTAAATATTTATAAAAATAAAACTGTTTTTTAATGAAAATTAAAATAATCTTAAATAAATAAATTAAATGCTTTAAAATAATACTACCTTTGAGCTATGCTTCAAAGTGATAAAATTTTAATAAGTATTTAATTCTACTATAATAGCAAACTTATATATTTACAGTTTGTAATTTAATAAACAAAAAATTGATAATGATTTTTTTATTTAAGAATATAGACCAGAATTAGAAAAAAAAATCATTATAGCGCACCATCAGAAAACAATAGAAATAAAAAAACCAATATAAATATTTAATTAGCATTTTTTTATAAATTTATAAATACGCTACGCACTACCTAATCATTAGATACTGAATTTTATCTCTATATAAACACCAATTAAATTATACATAACGATTTACAGTTTATAATTTAATAATAAAACTCTACAACTAAAATGCTAAAAAAATATTAATGTTTAATAAAATAGAAACTATAAGACTTACGAAAATAAGTTATACAAAGTTTTGAAGCTAACAAACTATTCATTATTTTAACATAAAATTTGATCTTAATTTTAATTAACTTTAATTTTTAACATTAATGTCAAAATCAAATTGTCTAAAAACCGAAACTATGTTTCTAAAAATATCTTTTTTGAGAAAAAAAAATTGATTATATTAATAAAAACTATATTTAGTCAAAATTAAACAAAACTAATATATTATTGAAAATTTCCATCGTAGAATTTCCATAATATTTAGTTGAATAACATTTTTATAAACCAAACTGACTCAATATTATATGACAAATAATTTTTAAACTAATATTATGAATAAAAAATTAAATTAAAATTTATAAATGCCATAAAATTTATAAATGCCATAAAAATTGTGTTAAGTATAACCAAATTTATTGTAATCTTTGTTATCATTTTTAAAATTAAAAACTGTAAGTATAGGAAGTTAGGAATTAGGAATTAAGTGTTCATTTAGAAAAGTATAGGAATCATTAATTGGTAGTCAACACCGCGTCAATTAACATAATTAGCGTAAAAAAATAAATGTTTTTGATTCCGTCATATAAAGAGTTAATTAAAAAAAAGTTACAAATTATTTATTTATCAAAACATTCACAAAATTAATTAATTTAATTTTCGATGCAATACCAAAAATATTTTATTTCATTTCAATTATTAAGCCGTGACATTTTTGAAGTGAAATATTTTAGATATAAAAAATTTACAGTTTTTAATAAACGATAAAAAATGTTAAAAATGTTTAGTCACTTTTTATTTATGTTTGTTTTTATTTTTTTAATAGATATTATGTTTCAATTAACATTGATGAAAATTATTATCAATTGAAAAAATTATAATCAATTTAATCTTAATAAATACCTGTAAATTCATGTTATTACAAATCATTTTAAAAAAATTAACGCGAAAAAATTAAAATAAACTATTTTATAGACACGACTGTTTTCAAACTTAACAGTTAAAATTATAATATAAATCATAATTTATATAGACTATAAAATTTATAATTTAATTTATAATTTACAGTTTATAATTTAATAAGCTATAAAAATTTTTAAAATTATTTTAACACTTTATTTATTAAAAGAATGTCCATTTTTGGCTTATTTTTTGTTTGGCAAAAGCAAGCTTATGGATTTAAGATGGCTGGCTGGCTGGCTGTCCGTCTGTCTCCCCGATGAAGGGAATGAACCTATAGTTGGCACAATTTAATGCCACCTTTATTAACAAAGGGACAAAGTTGGACAGTAAATTAACTCTTTATTAACAAAGGGATACTTGTAACAATAAATTTTAACTATTGTTAAGATAAAATATAACAATGAAGCGCGAACGTAGTGAGCGCTTAAGTAAGTGAGTGAGTAAGTAATACAAATAAAATAAGCTCATAATAGTGTTCAATCTTGTTATAATATTGAGCTAAGATTTTGTCAAATCGACACGCCATTGTTAAGGTATCATTTTCTTTTTTTTAAAAACATTCTAACAATATATTTCAACAATACTTTACAAAAGTAAACCAAAGACCTAATGTCCGAAACACACTAATGTTCAATTTTAATACAAATACTCATAAATTTTTATCGCACCGCAGAAATGTTTAAAAAGAGCTTTAAATTTTTTAGGGAGAATTTTCTCCCTTATATAATTCATGTTTAGACCCCCCCTCCCCCTAGCCGACCCTTTGTTAATAAAGAGAAAATTTTATAGTGCCACCAAAAATGGACCAATACCCACATATATATGCAAGTTTACACTCATATACTCTTTATTAACAAAGGAAAACGGCAGAAAAGGTCTAAAACTGCATTAGGTTAACATTACGGATTAAAATGCCATAACTCTTTATTAATTAAGGGAAACTTGTCAAAGTTGGACATTATGATCACCAGCTGAGACCTTCATGCGCCTCTTCAGCTGGAACTGAGCAAAAATTTACCATTGTCTCAATCAACGCCAGACTTGGAAACGAGTCTATTGTCGATGTCATATCAGTTCTTCGGCACGCGCCTCTTCAGCTGGAACTGATCAAAAATTTACCATTGTCTCAATCAACGTCAGACTTGGAAGCGACTCTATTGTCGATGTCATATCAGTTCTTCGGCACGCGCCTCTTCAGCTGGAACTGATCAAAAATTTACCATTGTCTCA
>JAQIYA010001192.1:0-14092 GCA_034699355.1 Microtritia minima | reverse complement strand
CATATCTAAAATGGAGATACAGTCCACTCTTGATTTATCACATGAAATACCATTTACTTATAAACTTAATTTAATCAGTAAAACTATTCATAAGTAACTTTAAAAAACACACCGAAACTGTTTTTCAAAGAGAGTGTTATAAATATATTTCATATTTCTTATATCGAGCCTCGTTTGTTATGCTCGTAAATCCACAATAGAGTCAGTTTCTCCGCCTTAACTAATTGAGGGAAACTCCGGGACGACGTGATCGCAACCACAAGCCGTAGAGATGACGACCTTTAGCGAGACTGTGAGGCGAGCGTTCAGTTAATGCATTCACTCAACTATTTTTTATGAATTGTAAAAAAAAGTTATGTAATACTGACAGCGAAACACTGTCGAGACTCATGAGATCGCAAATTATTTTTATTGTTCGCGAATAATTTTGTTAACAGTATTTATAAGTCCACTCAAAACCTGAGAGTTTACATATTGCTAAGACTTGCTCAAGTCGTCAGCAGTGACTGCTGAATAAAATTTTACATTTAACTGTTAAATAAAATGACTTTACTTTTAGTTTAAACACTATAACAAACAAGAAATTTTCACACTATGAAAGTCATGTCATTAACAAATGACGAATCACGAGTCAAATGAATGCGAGAAATGTTTCTGCAAATATTGATTTATAAATCTATTGTGTTAATAATATCTGCATGTCTATAATCCCAATGTTTGAAATCTGTTAAACCTGACCAAAACTGATTCAGACCGGACTTTATTCAAACAATTTACTCAGAATACAGTAACTTCTCTGAAATTAAAGTTTGATACTGTATATATAAGCTGTTTATATCAATCTTAAACTCATATGATAAGATCGCGCGAGTGATAGATAGTTGTCGAGTGCTTTGCTTTTCACAATCATTTTCAAACTAGACTTGATCGCTCTCACTCTATTCATTTATATTAATTGATTTGAATCAATCAATAATGTCGGGCTGTAATTATTGTCACTTAATTATCAATCTTAAAGTTTGCGGTAACTGTGGTCGCGCCCAATACTGCGGTAAACAATGCCAGATCAAGGACTGGCGAAAACACAAGCATCTCTGCAAACAATTGTCCACTTCGGCCACCGCTTCGTCTTCGGCTAAAGTCAACAGCAAAGGCATCACCACTTCTCTGAATCGTGAAAATGTGGACACTTGTGTTAAAGCCTTGAACATCGAAAACCAAAGTGTTTCATCTGTTCAGAAAGTCGACAATAACTTCGCCAACGCCTTGAAAGATAGAAACTGTAACGCATATAATAGCGAAAATGTCGAAAACGGGAATTTCACGACAGATCTTAAAGTCGAAAACAAGAGGACTAATGACATAAAAGTCGAAAATCAAACTATTAATCCTGAAAATATAGAGAATTCTAACTTATCTACGGCTGTAAAAGTTGATAATGATTTTAATATGAATGTCGACAACAAGAACTCCTTTACTCCTGTAAAAGGCGAAAACAATTCAGAGGTCGAAAATAATAATGACAAACAAGAAATAGACATGGAATTGGATGTGTCGAAGCCATCGAACAGCGGCCAAGACTTAGCTTCTAGTGATTCATTAGACCCCGAAAGTCAAGCCATAGACGACGAAAAAGTTGAGCTCAAATTGAATAACTTGAAACTAGAAGATAGCGGCACTGAAATATCGTCAACAGCCTCGACGTCCAGCGATGATAAGCCACTCGATTTGACTGTTAAGAAAGCAGTTGGCGAACCAGTAAACATGGATCTGCCCAAGCAGTTGCCGGCCATCAACTTCTACGACGGACGAGCTGTGAGCCAACGGCTAAGAAAAGCTGAGCGCAACTTAAGAACCAATTTGAACGGCTATTGCGAGCGAATTGCCAGCGATATGAATAGGTTCGGCTTCTGCATACTCGACAACTTTGGCGACCAATTGGACGCCGAATTGGGTGACCTGATTCTGGACGAAGTGCTGCTCATTCACTTCAAATACAAATACCTGTTCAAACCCGGCCAACTCGTCAACAAGAAAAAGGTGCGCACGGCTGCGGTGCGCAGAGACGAGACCGCTTGGCTCGAGCCGTCCGACTACTCGACCAGCAATTTGGGCGCTTATATATCATTCCTGGTGCGGGCGTTGGACACTCTGGTCAGCCGATTAAACGCTATGTTTAAAAACGACGCGTTAGCCAAGTATGACATTAGACAGCGAACCAAAGCCATGATAGCCTGCTATCCCGGCGGTGGATCTAATTATGTGAAACACGTCGACAATCCCGGCGGTGACGGACGATGTGTGACCACTATTTTCTACTTAAACAAGGACTACGAACAGAAGGTATTCTTTGAAGTTATTTATTTAAAATTTATTATTTATTATTGATCTGCGAAATAGAGAGACGGAGGACTTCTGCAACTGTTCCCGACGATGGCCGACCCCAACACTGTGGCCAACATTGAGCCCATATTCAAGCGTCTGCTATTTTTCTGGTCTGATAAGCGAAATCCGCATTTAGTGCAGCCGTCGATGCGAATGCGTTACGCCATGACTGTCTGGTATTTCGATGACAACGAGAGAGACAATTATAGGGCCAAAAATGCGGACGTGAAGAGAATCGGTATTTCTTTATTTTATGCCTAAATTATAAGTTTTGCATTTAAAATGTTTTTTATTAATAGAACAAAAATGTACGCCATTTGTTTGGCACGAGAACAACGGAAACTAAATTAGCTTCGAGTTAATGACAGCGAAAATGACTACAATTTTAAAACTCATTTTAACGAAATATTGATTACACTTTTATATTGAAAGTATACCTTTTTAGAAGCTATTTTTATGAAAAATAAATTTATATTGATATTGAATAAATGTAACGACTGGTACTGACATAATTTGAATATTTATTGTATTTTGTTTCTCATTTAATATACATTAATCTCGTATTATTGAAATTAAACCTTAAAATCGAATAAAATGTTAAACTGTAACAAATCGTAATATTTATTTTTAATGCATTTAATTGTAGAGCAAAATAAACGATTAATTGCCTAAAAGTATTTAATCACTTGATAAACAATTTTAATCATTAATTTTTATGTTATATAAAAATTAGAGTTATTGATAATTAATTTCAAAGTAATCAAATATAATTGATTATAATTAAAGAAAATTTTTAATTTAAACAAACGAAACAGAAATGAAAAATGAAATTATTATTTTACAATTGAATTTTT
Organism: Microtritia minima; assembly: GCA_034699355.1. Taxonomy (NCBI): domain Eukaryota; kingdom Metazoa; phylum Arthropoda; class Arachnida; order Sarcoptiformes; family Euphthiracaridae; genus Microtritia; species Microtritia minima. Next base: position 10,853 of record JAQIYA010001192.1, on the reverse strand, counting down.
AAGTGAATTTAATCGAAATGAAATGAAGAGAAAAATTTTCGCTGAGAAATATTATCCATTCTATTATAGCCATCACTTTTGCAGACCTTTTCCATATTATTTCTCGCAAACACAGCGCAATAGTCTTCCAACTCTTGGTCTTCATATTTAATGGCAGCGAAATACAAATCGCAAACGTTTTCGATGTTAACTACATTTTTAATTAATTGAATGCAAACGCGTTTGAGTCCGAACTCGAGATAGCAATTCGCTAAGTCTAACAGACTTAATAACTCGTCTTCATTGACATCAACTGTATTTGTGTAGAGATATGTAATAAATGAATAGTAAACCGAACACGAATATTCCGTAATTTCGATTTCGTCTGAATTACTTTCGCGCCAATTATTATCCGAAAACATATCATCGAAATATTTGCAACATTTTCGCAAAAATAACTTTTGCGCGTAAATATAAGTGCCGCCAATTTTGAATTTGATGTCACTATAATCTGGATTATTGAGTAACTTTCTTACTCTGAAAAGTGTTTCGTTTGGTTTCGCAACGCTTAAGACTCGGTTTCGATATTTAGTCAATTTCAATGTTACGCTTTTGCCTGTTTCGCCGCAAAAGCAATCATTTATACTTTTGTGATTTGTTTCTTTCGGAAAATTATAGTTTTGGGCGTACCATACGTGGCAATTATTTTCGACATCCATAGCCAACGAGATGTCAAATGCTGGCGAAGCGAAGATGTCCTTTATTTTTGACATAAACGTTACTTTAATCGGTGTCAAAAGATTGTCTATACGCCAATCAGTAATCTTTACATTAGTCTCACCACCAAAACAATACACTTCCCAATTGCTTGTCAGCAATAAAGTGTGGAATTGACCGCCAACTATCTTACTAATAATAATTTTCTCATCTAATCTAACTCTAACGGGAATCCATTGAGAGTCCATGTTTCCAATGCCGAGCTGTCCGTACGTATTGTTTCCCCACGAATACACACGTCCAGTGTCTGTCAGCGCTAACGAATGATAAGCTCCTGAACTGATCGAAACAATTCTATAGCCATATAATGCGTTTAATATTTTTGGAGTCCGTTGTTGTCTAATATTGCTGAAGCCATACGTGTAACCCCAGGCATACACATGACCCTCACGTGTGAGAGCCAAGCAATGACTGCATCCAATGCTAATCTCAACGATGTGGACATCCTTTAAGCTTTCAATCAGAATTGGTTTCCAACTGTGCTCGCAATTGCCATTCCATAGAGAGACGTACTCACTATTGCCCCACGAAAATAGTTGTCCGCATTCGGTAAGCGCTAACATATAAGGATTCATAGAGTGGTAAATATTGGTAACGATGTTAATAATCTTTTTCTGACACAATTCCTCCACTCGTGTTGGCTGTTCTATGGATTGTCCGCAGACATACTTCAATGCTAGACATCCCTTGAAATTGGATCCAAACGCGTAAACGCTGTCATCTCTGGTCACAAAAAGCACTTCGTCTCCGAATTTGCCGAATATAAACACCGATTCGATGTCGAACGAATCGAGATTGACTTTTCGCAAAACAGGCCACTTATATATGGCGGACATATTTGATGAGTTGACTTAACCGATACCCGTCTGTAGATTTGATTACGGTATACGTAAATTTGCATTTCGATCGCGTCTTAATTGTAAATTCAATGCTCAATTCGGGAAGTATGGAAATAAATGAATACATAAATTCAATGATAAATTATTCAAGATCTTCATTAAAATAAAAAAGTTTAGAAATAGTAATATTCACTTCTAACGGCACGCATCTATATGTGCGAAAATAGGGTAACTTTGGATTGTTTTTCATTTTTACGATTTTCTTTAGTGCTGTACTCTGAATGTGACGCATTATTCTCTCTCTTTAAGTACATATATTTTTCTAACAAATTATAATTTAATAATTTAAATATATTTAGTATCACTAATTGGTATCACTTGTTCTGATTGGTATTGCAGTTAATTTATATAATATTTTTAATAGTAATTTCAAATATGATTATTTAAACTGTTTTTGATTAATGAGTTCTCTCAAGGATTGGTCGATTTTGAATAAAGTAAATCTAAATAAGTATGCCATACATTCATTCTATATTTTTGGCAAATTGGGAGACGAAGTGTTTATTATGACCAAAGATTTGAATGTTTACGCGTTTGGACGCAATTCGTTTGGATGTCTGGGTGTCGGCGATACTCAACCCGTTATTTCTCCCATTATTGTCAACGAATTATGTGGAAAACAGATAATTAAATTTGCACACAATTATGAAGACGAAGGGAAATGCATGTTAGCGCTAACAAGCAATGGAGAGGTCTATTCGTGGGGCAGTAATAGATTCGGTACTCTTGGAAACGGATCTCTCATTAACTCTTACAAACCGAGTTTAATACAGACTCTGAAAGGTTTGAATATAATCGACATTTGTTGCGGTTATTATCATTGTATGTCTTTGTCGAGTTCGGGAGAAGTGCACGCCTGGGGTAGCAATGAATGGGGTTGTGTTGGCGACGGAGTAATACCGGGAGAAGACTTTGCCAGACTTGTGCAGCGCATGCCTGTCAGAGTATCGAAATTAGAAAATTTGCGTGTGGTTTCAATCTCTTGTGGAGATTATCATTCGTTGGCACTCACCGATAACGGTGTGGTCTATGCGTGGGGCAAAAATGATAGCGGACAGTTGGGGTGCGGCAATCTGGACACTCAACGATTACCGGTTATTGTAAACATAATATTCGGATCAATGCATTGTAAAATCAACCAATCAACTAAAATGAAGATAATTAAAGTATGCGGTGGTCAGTCGCGCACTTTGATGCTGGCCGTAGACGGCGGTCTGATTCAATGTTCGCACAACGGTTTGATGCAAAGACCGAATTACTCGGTGACATTCTTTAAAGAAGAACCTATCCTTATAAATATTGAGGAAAATATATAAAATATAAAAGATATTTTCTCGACGCCATCTCATGATATTTGCATTGCACTCACCGAAGACGATAAGTGTTACGTTTGGGATATGAAAAGTTTGGAAGAACCGCTCGAAACTACTTTTAATAATATAAACAAAGCCTTCTGTTTCTATACTGACAAGAGTGTAACGTTAAACCCGATTATGTTTATCGAAGAGACCACACCTAACCTTAAAGAAGATAAGAAAGCATTAATTGGCAAAAAGTTGGACAAAACGCTTAAAAATCCTGAAGATTTTGATATTCGTTTAACTATTGGCTGCAAAACTATTTACGCTCATAAATGTCTTTTGCAAAAACGGTGCAAATATTTTACTACTTTGCTCTCTGATGTCAACTCCAATGTGGTAGTGATAAGCAATTGTTCGTATCCATTGTTATACGCTTTGGTTAATTACATCTACAAAAAAGAGTTGCACTTAAAAGGTGTAGAATTGCTAAATCTATTAGAGTTTGCGAATTCCTATCGCTATGAAGAACTCATAGACGCGTGCGTTCATAATTTAAAGCTGGAGGTAAACATCGATAACGCTTGCGAGTTGTATTGGATTGCGAAGAGGTATGTCTCGAAAGAGTTTGAAGACTATTGTGTGGAATTTTGCGCCAATAATATGCTACAGATTCGTATTAATGGCAGATTCAGGCGAATGGATAGCGTTTCGTTTCGCAACTTATACCGCAAAATGTGTGAATACGTGATGAACTCGAAAAGACGACACGAACTCGAAAACGATATTAAAGAGTTGGACAAAGAAATGGATAAATCGAGAGATAACTCGAATACCACTGATAATCATTCGATTTGGGAAAGCATTTTCTTTTTCTTTTTTTCTATAATTTTCATTTATTTTTGTATTTAAATACTATATTAGTTTCGATTGAATAAAATATAAAATTAAATTAGTATTTTAGCGATGAATTTCATAATAAATCAATTATATTTAAAACAGAATTTAAATTTACAAAACATTTTGATATTTAATGATAAATTAACTAAATTTATACATTTAAGCAGAATTTTCGAAGCGTAATGATATCTATTCTATTGAAACCATCAGTTTTGCAGATCATATCCTTATTAATTTTTGCAAAATTAATACAATAATCTTCCAATTCTTGATCGACATATTTAATGGCAGCGCAATACAAATCACAAAAATTTTCGATATTGATTAAATTTTTAATCCATTGAATACAAACGCGTTTTAGTTTATGTTCGAGATAGCAATTCGCCAAATCTAACAGATTAAACACTTCGTCATCATTGATGTCCACTTTATCTGTGTAGAGATATTTAATAAACGCATAATAGACCGAATATGAATATTCTTTAATTTCGATTTCATTTGAATTACTTTCGCGCCAATTTTCACCCGAAAACATATCATCGAAATGTTTACAACAGCTCTTTAAATATAATTTTTGCGCGTAAATGTATTTATCATCGATTTTGAATTTGATGTCACTATAATTTGGATTATTAAATAAATTTTCAATTCTGTTGAGTATATTATTTGGTTTCTCAACACCGGAATCGATTGCACATGTATTACGATATTTTGACAATTTTAAAGTCACCTTCTTATTAGTGTAGTTACAAAAAACATCGGTTATAGTTTTGAATATAGTGTTTGTCGGACACTGTTTACTATCCACACCCCAATAGAAGAATTCGTTGTCTTCAGTCATAGCTACTGAAATGTTTGATTCTGGCGAAGCAAAGATGTCTTTAATTTCTGATTCAAACTCTATCCTTATCGGCACCAATCGATCTTTTCTACTATTATCTCCAATCTGTCCATATTTGTTACTACCAAACGCATACACTTCCCAATTATCGGTCAGCACTAAAGTGTGACTAAAACCGCCAAATATTTTAATAATATTAAACTCCTCTAATAGTTTAACTCTAACGGGAAAATCTTGTGAATCCTTATTTCCAATGCCAAGCTGTCCGTACTTATTGTATCCCCACGAATATACACTACCAGTGTCTGTAATCGCTAGCGAATGACAATCACCACAATTGATGGAAACAATTCTGTGCGCATATAATTGCATTAACTTGATTGGTGTCAGCATTGGTGCGCTGTCCTCAGACCAATATATGTCACCCCACGTGAACACTTCACCGCTTCGTGTCAGAGCCAAGCAATGATGAAATCCGGCGCTCATCTCAACGATGTCCACGCCTATTAGGGTTTCGATTAAAGTGGGTTTCCATGTGGTATTGCGATGACCATTACCTAACGTTCCGTAATGATTACAACCCCAAGAATACAATTCTCCAGATTCTGTAAGCGCTAACATAAAAACATCATTACTTTCATAATCACTCGCAACGATGTTCACAATCTTTTTCTGACATAACTCTTCCACTTTGGTTGGCGTCTCAAAAGTTTGGCCTTCATTTGAAGTCCACTCCAAACCCAGACTTCCGTCACAATTAGAGCCGAACGCGTAAACGCTGTCTTCTTTGGTCACAATAAGAACGTCTTTTCCGAATTCCCCGAATATAAACACCGATTCGATGTCATACGAGTCGAGATTCACTCTTTGCAATATTGGCCACTCATTAATCGTAGACATATTTAGTGATTTGATGAACCTGTCTGTTGACACTATTAAAGTGCGTATTATTTACAAATACAAAAACAATTTTTTGATACAAAAAGAGTTCGTTTCAGTGTTGTCCGCTTCCCATTAGTCACTGCAATGTGTAACGAGTGTCAGATTATAACTTTTAAAATGATGCGAAAATTTTCCATAAAAAATTAAACTTTAAATTCCTGTCAATGACTAAAAACATTTCAACTCAGTATAAACTATGCTAAGACTGTCTCACTAAACACTTCAATTAAGAAATAGCTCTGCAAACATGATTCATATAATTCTTGGCTTTCGTACGTCGGTTACAATTTGTTAATTATTTAATTGACCATAAGTTTAACTTATAATAATAAAGTTTTTATGCAAAACTCATTAGTTGTAAATTTGTTGTTGAAATAAATATTTAGTAATCATGGCTTAGCCCCTCATCGATTTGAATTTTCGCTGATTATGTGAGAAAACACATTCATAATTTTTGCACATAAAATTAATGTGAATATTAATTACGCATAAAATTTTAAAAAATTACGTGTAACTTATTTGTTTAATTCAAAGTATTTAATGATAAATGTTTCAAATAAGATTTACACCTTTATAAGTAATCAAATATTAAGTAATCAGATTTATAAGTAATCAAATATTAAAGTAAAATGTAGATCAAATCACTCGAAGCCATCTTTTTTTAGTTTGAATTGTGCTCAAATTATTTTTGCGTCAAATATTGATAGCGTTCGATCATCTGTTTAATTAAAAAAATAATCATTTTAATAATCGATTTAAAAAACATCAAGAAATATTTTTAATGGGAAAAAATTACATAAATATTTTAGAAAAGAATTTTCGCTGTGTATTATTATCCTTTACGATAGAAGCCATCACTTTTGCAAACCTTTTCCATATTAATTCTTGAAAATTCCGCGCAAAAGTCTCCCAAATTTTTATCTTCATATTTAATGGCAGCGCAATAGATATCGCAAACGTTTTCGATGTTCACCACATTTTTAATGAATTGAACGCAAAAGCGTTTGAGTTCGAACTCGAAATAGCAATTCGCTAAGTCTAACAGACTTAACATTTCATCCTCATTGGTGTCTACTATATTGGTGTAGAAATATTTTATGAAAGAATAGTAGACTGAATATGAATAGTCTTTAATTTCGATTTCATTTGAGAAAATATTACACCAATTATCGTCGGGAAACATGCCATCGAAATGTTTACTACAGCTCTTTAAGTATAATCTTTGCGCGTGAATGTATTTGTCATCAATTTTGAATTTGATGTCACTATAATCTGGATTATTGAACATATTTCTGATTCTATCGTTGACTGTTATCATTGGTTTCTCAATGCTAGCGATTTTATTGCCATAATTAGTCAATTTTAAAGTTATTTTTGTGTCGGCATAGTAAGACAGAGCATCATTTATAGATTGGCGAATAGTTTTTGTCGGAACAAAATAGTTATCGACGCCCCAAACGTGACATTTATCTTCGTTATCCATAGCTAATGATATGTCAAATGATGGCGAAGCGAAGATGTCTATTATACGAGTCTTAAACTCTACCCTTATCGGCACCAATCGATCTTCTCTGGTATTATCTCCGATCTGACCATTTCTGTTACGACCAAAACAATACAATACCCAATTATCGGTCAGCAATAAAGTGTGATAATGACCGCCACATATCTTAATAATAATTTTCTCATTTAGTTTAACTCTAACGGGAATCTCTTGAGAGTCATTATTTCCACTGCCGAGCTGTCCGTACGTATTGTTTCCCCACGAATACACACTACCAGTGTCTGTCAGCGCTAACGAATGATTGCCTCCACAACTGATTGAAACAATATTATGCGCATATAATGTCATTAACTTAATTGGCGTGAGTTGTTGTTTGCCATTCTCTCCATGACTGCCCCAGAAGTACACATCGCCTCGTCGTGTCAGAGCCAACGAGTGCCACATTCCAGCGCTTATCTCAACGATGTTTGTGTCGTTAAGAGTTTTAATTACAGTTGGTCTCCAACTATAATCTTTAGTGCCATTGCCTAACATACCTCGCAAATTGAATCCCCACGAAAATACATTCCCAGATTGTGTTAAGGCTAACATGTAATTATAATAATTTAAATAATTATTGGTAACGATGTTCGCAATCTTTTTGTGACACAACTCTTCCACTTCGGTTGGCGTCTCAATAGGTTTGCCATCATTTGAAGTCCACTCCAAACCCAGACATCCGTCCCAATTGGGACCGAACGCATAAACACTTCGTTTCCATATTTGCCGAAAGTATAGAATGATTGGATGTCATACGAGTCGAGATTGACTTTTCGCAAAATAGGCCACTCTTTTAGAGAAGACATATTACAAATTTAGTAGACTTAACGACACTATCTTTTCTATTACTAGTCGACTGCGAGCGTGGACGCCGTGCGGCACAACAAACTGAATGCAATGCACGCCATCACACGCTCCTAAAGTGAATTACTGACGTAATTTCTATTAAGTTCAGTTTCGTCAATCAAAAAGTGGTTATGAAAGTGCCGTCAATTATTTATAATATTAATTTTTTCAAATAAAAATCTTTTATCTTATTTTGGAATAACTTTAAAATTATTCGCACAAAGAATAGCAACACAGTTATGGGACAGTAGTTATGAGCACATAAATTATTAAATAATTTATTTCAAAACAGAAATGATCGCAACAAATGGTTTAAATTAATTAATAGAAATATAAATAATAATCGCAATAAATTTTTGTCAATAACAAAATAAATAGAATTATTTAAATAAAAACATGCTTTTGGCAACATTTTCTGTCTAATAAACACGATTCTCAACATCGCTGGTGAGCCAAAGCCACAAAGTGAGAGAGTCGTCGTTGATGTAACCATTTTCGGGATCAATCACGTCATACCAGTTTAGCAAGAATTTCAATCCCCGAATCGCACAGAATCGATGCCGTATTTTTCGCGTCATATTTTTGCCCCGTTTTCGCGAAATCATAGTTATCTCGGCGTAGACATCGCAGGACCAGTTCCTCGATGACGATTCAGTCGAAGACCAACTTAACTCGGACTGGTCTCTCAAAGACATGTCACTCGAAGACTGGTCTCTTTCTGAGCAGTAGTCAGTGGAGGACCACTCGGATTGCGAAACGTCGCTGCACTGCAGAGGCAAATCGAACAAACCGTCATTAAAGCCGGGAATTGCCATTATATTCCAGCGATACTGTCCCACAACTACTGGTTCACTCACTAATGTGGTGCACATTTTGCTGAAATTTTCTATTTTATAAACAATAGTGGCATCGAAATGGTTATGACCAGCTTTATCTTTCCTCTCATTCCTTGTGCTCTCTATCAGCTTAATAGCGACTTTTTCATTGCTCGAGTGGTTTAAGTCATACTTTCGAAACTGGTCTGAATGGCTATATAATTGATACCCGAGTTGGTCTAAATGATCAATTTTATAGAGGACCGGCTCATCTAAATAGTTATAAACTTCAGGATTGTCTTTATTATCCAAATGCTCATAATAACGAACTTCTTTTCGAGGCATATCACACCACTCTCCGACACACCAATCACTCCATTCGTAAGTTTGATCAGGAAAGTCGCCAATGATAGGCGAGTCAACACTGCCATTGCGAGTCTGATTGCCATTAGAAAGCGATTCGAGTCTATACCTCAATAGTCTCACTTCTTTTGTTAGCTCATGAACGCGACTCAATGTGAGCGCGCTATTCAACAATTTCTTCGCTTCACTCGTCTCTCTTGAGTCGCACACTTCAAGTATGGTATAGTTTCTGATAAACTCAAAGAACGCATCAATCATTGCCATCATCTTTGGCGTACAATAGCTCTCGTTTTTATCTGCACTTTTAATTTCGATAATTATGTTATGCATTCTTTCGTCTAACAAAATAAATTATAATCATTTTGAGTATACCATAAATCCTAATAAATACCCCGTGAATTGGCATCAAATTTTATTTCACAATTTTCACAGCTATTACTAAGTAAATCCAACCGAATTTGCTCAACTAATTCATGGTTAGGTTTAATTACAACTATGGTTGTGGTCTCGTCATCGCATAATCTAAAATCGCTTATTTGATTGTAATTGATATTAACCCACTTTATATCATCATAGCTGTCGACAGTTTGACTCTCATTGAAATCCTCATTAATTATACCTGAGATATAATGATATAGAAATTAATAGATGTTTGCTTTTAAATACAATTCGAACTTATTTATCAATTAAACTCGAATCTATGTTAACGAAATTTTAGAGAAATAAAAAATTTAAAACAAACCAAAGCATGGATCACCACAGGGTTCGCAATATTTGAAATCGCAAATCAAGTTCTCGACAATGCATTCAATCTTAACGCCAATACTATTAAAGCGAACATCTCTTGATTTGCATTTATAGCCACCAAACATAACAATATAAATATAAATTTAACAGTAAAAGTTTAAAATTCTGTTTGAGAATTAGGCAGTAGTAAAACAGATTACTGACGAGTGAGTGACGAATCACATCATGTCAATCGTATTACTGCGCTATATTTCTCTAATAGAGTTTTCCACTATAGTTATTCAATTTCTAATAGCAATGTAAAAGTCAAACTCAGTCAAACCAGTCTTCAAAATCAGTTTAAACTCATCACAAGAGAACTTATTTGGTGTGAAATGTAAATTTACTTCTTACTGAATAATTAAATAGTTTTGATATAATATTACTCCCTATATAGGATTTTAAAAACCATTTATATCCAAAAAAATTGCGAAAATATCAACAAAAAATTTAAACCATTGAAATAAGATTTGAATTTATAAATTTTATTAAATAATTGTAATGTAAGTGAATTTTCATTTTCATTAACAGTTGCTTATTTTAAATATTGTCCACATATAAAAAGAGATTTTAAATTGTTTAATAATTAATAAATAAACAACTAATTATAGAGATTTAATTAACAGAATTTTTATTATTCTTTAATAAATAGGATAAAAAGTTTATCCAATTGGCAATTAAAATAATTATATCTTTAATAAATAGAAACATTATCGCACTATTATAAAAATTTAAGATAATTATAAAATTAACACATTATAAAATTTTTAATAATTAAAACCATAACAAATGGATAATAAAATATATATTTTATAAAGTTTGTAAAACTGCATATTCGATCGACTCATTCCTATATCGAATAGG
>JAQIYA010001191.1:0-14092 GCA_034699355.1 Microtritia minima | reverse complement strand
TTTACGTAATTTTGTAATAATAAATTTAGGAAAAAATTAATATATTTCTGGAGAGTTTTTTTTTTGCCTTGAATTTAACTTTATATTTAAAAATTACGTATAATAATGAACACGTAATCAAATGCATTATAGACACGTGATCATGTAATGACATATTAGATATATTTTGAATTACATTGAATATATCGTTTTCTGTAAAAGTAAGGGTAACTATGCTTATGTCACATAAGTTATGTGCGCAGAAATGACGATAAGATAATTATTTGAAAAGTAATACATCCGTTAAATACAGTTACAGTGACTCGCACTGTAATAATTAATCGAGTGCTCAATAACTTTATTCAATGACTACAAAATTATAACAATATAAGTCTATATATATTATGTAATAATAATATTATTTGATTTAATAATTTTAACATTACGAGTATATTTTATTTTTTATAAAATCGTTTGTATTTTATGTTAGTTTAATAAAAGGTAAATCTCAATATGAGTATGTATGACAACACATATGAAGAAATACAATTATTAGGAAGTGGTGAGACTGGAGAGGTTTATAGAGTTAAACATAAATTGGACATTCATTTGTTTGCAATTAATAAAAGTAAAATTACTGTCAAGTTATGAGCAATAATATTACGATATTTATTTTCAAATTATTATTAAAAAAATTAATATATTAATTTTCAATAATTTATTAATTATATAATTTTAAAATTATTTTGTTTAACAGAAAATATCTGTAATGTGTTAAAAGAAATTAAATTAATTAGTGGACTAAATTGCAAATATTTAGTTAAAAGTAAATTATATTTTGAGGAAGATATAGAAAATAATGATAGAGAAGATAATGAGAATTACAAACAAACAATATTATACATAGCGATGGAGTTGTGTTCAATCAATTTGAGACAAGCGGTGGACACTATTAATGGTGAACTCAAACAGAGTTACACTCAAGGCATGACTATATGTGGCGCTTATATATCGTCGGAATTTTTTACTGAAATATTAAAAGGTCTCGATTTTCTTCATTCACACAAAATAGCGCACAAAAATTTAAAATTATCTAATATTTTATTGGTCAACGAATATGATTGCATAAGAATAAAATTATCAGATTTTGGATTGTATTCTACTAATTCTAACGAAAATAAGACAAAATGTAAAAACTTTAGTTATAATAGATCTAATGATATGTATAGTCTCGGAGTTATTTTATGTGAATTGTTTTGCATCGATAGTGAAGATATTGAAAATATTGAAAACAAATCATTGGAAGAGAATGAATATAATCCAATTAAACAAATTTCTCTAACAAAACAGTTATTGTATAACAATTTGTTGAGAATAACAAACTGTAAGCAACTATTGCGTCAAAAAGATAAGTGGAGCGTAAAATTTGAAAATGCTTTAATGGATATGAAGTTACAGAAACTTTTGATAAAACAGTTTGTTAATCGATTTTTGATAGATGCGAAAAATGATTCAATAATTAAATTCAATAATTTATTGAGTGAAGAGATATTGATCTCTACATGTTTAGCGCATCGTAACAAAAGATTTAATAAAATACACTTAACAGTAGTTCCGTCGGAGCAGCAAATACTCGAATTTCGCCAAATAAATAACGCATTAAAAGTAAATAACATTGAATTGTTCACAAATATCAAAGACGACCAATTAGTTGCGTATATAATGAAAAGTGTAATTCTGTCGCTTTACGTCACTATCGATTTGACCGAAATTTGCGATCACATCGAAAGCACACTCAACGAGCGCACCAAATCGTATTGGATTTGTCTCACGAGTATTGACACCAATGTATACAACAATACACGGTTTATTAATTGGTATAATTTGCCGTATTTTAATGTCTCCTTTAAAGACAAGTTTTATGTGCAAAAATTTCAGCTATATTTGATTAATTTGTCGCCGAAAAAGTATTTTGAATTTAGTGAGGATTTACGGTTTAAGCGCGAAGATATCACATACGAGACCATTGAATGGTTTAAACGTGTTTCGGTGAATGCGATCGAGAAATACGAAAGTGTCGATGAAATTGAAAAACAAATTGAATCGGAATTAAGAAATATTAATAAAACTTGTACTTATTATTGTGAGGTAATAGAGGATCAACTTTTTACACTCAGTAATCAATTAAGAAACTCTCACTTATGCGCAGCAATACGTCACTTAAATTATGGCATAACTATATACGACACCGCTATCGAAAGAAATATTGACGTTAATTATGATGAAAGCCATTTAAGAGGAGAGAATTTAGATTTAGATGAATACGAGACTAAAGCTGTACTCAAAGCGTTGAATCACAAACACGGATCACTGGTAAGTGTTTACGGCTTTCAAATCGATGGCAGAAATGTTTTCGTGAAAACGAGCTTAAGTTTGACCGGTTCTCGAAAAACGTACTCTACATATGATGCATGTGTTATGAACTTTGCATTGATTTGGTTCGATAAGAACGAGATCACAGATGAAGATGTCATAGACTGTAATTTGTTAATAACTGGTTATCATTACACGTTATTTATGGTCGACGAGGCAGTCATTGACGGCACGCTCGACGAGATCGCTATTTCGTTAAGAAATTACGAAAACCAGACCTCACTTATGGAGACTTTAAAGTCATTTCGAAGAGTAATGGCTTACAAATACGATGACATTTATTCAAATAAATTGTATGAAATAAATCTGTTTAAGTTAATTAAAAATATATTTGAAGATAAACGTCAGTTTGATATTAAATTGAAAATTAGTTTATTACAGACTCTATACTATTATGTGAACATATTATTGAAATTTGGCGAACATTCTCATGTATGCGACCATATGTTTAGCGAAACGATTTTAAGTTTATTAAAATTAAATAACGATAACATTAATTTTCATATATTAACAACAGTGGCCTCTATTATCTCGCATTGCAATCAATATCAACAAAGATTTTTGAACACAAATTACTTACCAATTGTGGTATCGCTGGTCAACACAAATCAATCCTTACCTATGCTTGAAATTTTTTCGTCATTTTTTCATACCTTAACAAAACCGCCGAATGTGACCGAATTCGATGCACTTAAATGTCTCTTACCGGCGGTACACAAACTAATTCAACACAACTATAAAAGGATTTATGATGACATCGGAAGAGTTATTATTCAAATTGGAAAAGATTTTGCTTACGAGTTGATTGTTTGCACACAAATTAATGGTAAATTACTTCAAAGAATATTAATGCCAAACAAAGAGTCAAAAATGTGGTTTATATACTTCTACACAGAGTTAGTTAAATATACTGAATTGAAACGATCGATAAATTTCGGTAAAATTAGTTTTAAAATTTGGTCAGAATTAGCGCTGTTATTGACGACAGACAATATGTCAGAAAAAATCTTAACGTTTGATATATTAAATTCAATTGATTTTACGCGTTCGGCGAAAATTCACCTGTTATTTGATTCTAATTTAGTTGTAAACATAATTTATTTATTAAAGACTTGCACGCCTTTAACTGTAGAAGCGTTTCAGACACTCAATCGAGTGATATCGCACTGTAATGATCGGCAAATTAGTGGAATGTTGAGTGAAATAACTAATGCTTTTTTAGCGGTTGCTATTTATATGATTGCAAGCAATAAACTTGTTATCCATTGTTTAGAAATTTTTTCATTTATATGTAAATTATTAGCAAATTGTGATTCTCGTCGAAACCTTATCTACGATTGTATGATAAAACCTGGTTTTATAGAATTTATTTTTTTAATTATTAGCAATAATTTAGTATTAAAATTTTAATTAAAATTAGAATCATATAAACTAATAATTTTGAATACATATGAACTTTTAATTGCTATGCAATATTACTTGTTTATGATGTAATTCTTAAATTAAATCAATTTACAATAAAACGTATTTTGCAATTAATGTTTTAATAAGTTATTAGACTTGTTGTCACTCTCTGGTTCTCTCTCTGGTTCTCTCTCTGGTTCTCTCTCTGGTTCTCTCTCTGGTTCTCTCTCTGGTTCTCTCTCTAAATAATTAAATAAAACCAAACTTATAAATGTTATTCTAAAAGATTTTTATGTTAAATGTTTTGCATATAAAACAATGCTCATAATAATTATTTTTTATTATTAAACACTAATTCAAATTCTTCGTTGTATTAATATAAACACCAATCAATTATTTGTAAAACATTATCTTAAAACTATAACTAAATATTTATTACCACTATTTTATTAAATGATATTTTATTGTAAAAAATTAGTTTCTTTAATAGACATAATAATAATACTGATAATAATAATACGACTGGCATTTCTTGACATGCAATAAAGAGTACATTCCATACAATTAATGATAAGATTTATTTAATTCAAAGTAATATAAAGAACGCCTGCGTTTGTTCACTGCCTGCGAATCCTGTGTGTATCCGTAACAATACTTTTAATTGTTGTAATTAATTTTTGATTTATATATAATTTTATTAAATGCATATATTTTTGTTTATAAAAATGTATATTTGTTTATTAGTTTTACTTCTATATTATTATAATAAATGTCTGATTTATAGCGTTAAATTCGTTAAGGAATTTAAGTATCACAGAGTAATGTTTACTCGTATTCTTATCAAAAATATTTATTACATTAAAAATAAAGTTCTCTTTTGTTGTAAATTTTACTGAAAATATATACTCATCAAAGCAATAAACGTGATGACCGTATGTCAGGAATGTATTGTTTCGGTTTAAAATGAAACGATTATCTTTATTTAACGATTATCTTATTATCGATTATCTTATCATTTAACGCATGCTCATCAAAATTTAGACCAATTGTTTTTTATTCATAAAAACTTAGCAAATAGTTATAATGTTACAAAAAGTTTATCAATTATAAAGCATTTAATATGGAATAGAACAAAGTTAGTTTATCACAGATAGCACACCATTATCAGCGGAAGATCGAATTTTTGTCTTAAGACGTTTCATAACTGTCTGGCAGTAGTTTTTTTGTGTTTTATGAATAATATTTTTATTTTTATTGTCAAATTTTCATAATTATCAAATTTCTAGCCATCGTACACTTTTTGTTTAAATAAGCCCAAAAATTTTCAATTAGTCTTAATTGGGGACATTTGAAAGATTAATGCCTTTCGGCACAATGCCAACAGCTTCATATATTTCAATTGTGCTTCTGGCGTAATACTCATTCGCCAGATCGGGCTAAAATATGTATTTGCCATCAATATTGTGCAAATAAAAGAAATCTATTAATTTTGTTTATACATTCTTGATATAAATCACCTTTTAAACTAAAAATTCAAGAAACTGCCTAAACATTTACTGATCACTTCTTTAGAGACTGACATTCATGGTTTTTATAGATATATAAACTCAAATTGAAGATTAAATATTACTAATATATCTTAATGAACATAAAATGATTCAAAACAGTAATAATCAATGTTAATTTAATGCATTAATTGCGTTTAAATTTTGATTTGATTTTTTCGTTTGACTTGATTTGCAACAAAACTGCCAAAACGTTTTCTAACCTCTTCTTCTTTAGAGGCTCATATCATGGATATTATAGACATATAAAATCAAATCGATGAATGATTATGACTGACATGTTAATGATCATATTAAGAATCAAAACAATAACAATTAAAGCGTATTTAATTTATTAATTAGGTTTTAATTTTGGTCTAAATTTTGATGAGCATGCGTTAGTATATTATTCTTTTACCACATATAAGCTATATGTATATTATTACTCAAACCTTAATAAAGTTTTGAAAATAAATACCAAAAGTTTATCTTTTATTTGTTAATTACTCTTTTATTGCTAATAAAAATATTTTAGGCGGTAACGTAATTTTAATGTTGTATTTTTAACTTTAAATTCTTATATTTAATAAATTAGATTTAGACAACAAAAACACCGTCTCATTATTATCTTAGAACTATTATCATGTAATACTAATTGCTTAGTTAAGACTTCCAGATCCAGCGAACTAAGTTGAAGCAGTTGACTGCCTGCAAGACCGACTTAGCACCGCTAGAGTCATACGAAAAGATAGTTACGACTATAACGAAGAATAATGACTCGACCTCTGAGACTGATAACAGTTAAACTGTTACGAAGACTAGTCTCGGCAACAGTCACTTACGAAAATACGGAGAGATCCGTCACGAAGAACTAAGTGGCGACTCTGAGTCTGACAGTGGTATAGACCGCTGCGAAGACTAGGCTCAGCAACGCGGGGACACTATGAAAATACAGTTGGACTGTGATGAAGAAAGTGTCCCACTGGATCTGACAGTAAGAGTAACTTACTGTGAAGACTAGATCCAGAGTCATGGAGTCACTAACGAAGAAAAGGTTGTAACCGTCACGAAAATTAGTGACGACTACTGAGTCCGATAGCTGGGCAACCAGCTCTAAGAATCAGACTCAACTACGCGCACTATACTAAGGTAATGGTTAGTCTAACAAGACTAAGTCTGTGATATCTGAAATAAATGTCGGTAACCTATAAAGGAGGGTAGATAAAGGTTAAGAACGAAACGACCCAATAAACCTACTAAAGGAATCCTCTTTAATCAACTCTATTAAACTTCAGCCAAATCCTTTCCCACTTAAGATCCTGATATAGAACCATAACGGTGTCAAGCTAGTTGATAACCGATTAACTAACGCTGAGTTAAAATAACCAAATGATTCCGGAAAAGTAAGTTTCTATAGCTTATAGGAATAGATTCTAAAATAGGTACGGCAAAGACAGACTAACCAAAAGGAAGAAGAAGAGAGAATAACGGAATAGACGAACCTTTGGCAGGGCTCACGCCTGGTGATCGGCAAGGGCGGCATCGTGTCCGTAGAGTACCAAAGTGGCGTTGTGCTTCCTAGGGCGTTCCGTTTACTTGATGGAAGTGTCGAAAATGAAGAATGGAATTATCGGCGAAGAACAATCAAAGGAACACGTCCTTACAAGTTGGAGGTTTGTGATACCACCTCCGAGCCAAAGGTGTCACGTCCGTAGCAACAGGAAGAAGAAGCGGCGAAGGTAAGTAAGAACCAGAATTAACTAATATTGCAGCCGCGAAGTTTAGAACTAGAAAAGTTTGAGACCAGATTAGACTAGTTACAACCAGTTAAGTATAAGATCTAGATTTAGGAAATGGTGACGGGGGTCAATGACCTATGAAAGGGTAAAGTTTGGGGTCAACGGCCGCCCGTGACGGAAGTTGCTACAATATTTTATCATTTCAGTTAAAAATAATTTATTTACTATGAGAATATTTGATTTTATAACATTGAATACATATGTTTGTATAAATTCGGGCTAAAAAACTCTACTGACGTTTCTATAATAATTGTCACATTAAACTTAAATTAAATCTATTTAATCATAAACTATGGCATCTGTTTTAATGCGTTAGTCATCCAAAGATCAGCACAGCGTAACGTGATTTAAGTTAATTAAAAATAAAATAAATGTATTTTTTAATTAAAACAAAAAAATAACTTTATTGAAATTTACAAATAAATTTTCATGACTAAGAAACTGTAAATTTATTTAATAAGAAAAGTTTAAAATAAAGCACCAAAATATATAAATTGTAATAAATTACTAAATTACTTATAAATTATATATTAATAAGTAAATTAAAAAATTTTATATAATGTCGATTCTCGATGTAAAATAAGAAGAAAAAGTAAATAATTTAAAAATTATCAAAATTTGATTATAATAAACAAAATATTAAATCACTTTTAAGCAATAAAATTTACCGAATTATTATGAAATTTAAGCACTGAAAGGAATTTCAATTTATTTGACAGCAAAGGACAATAACTATTTTTTAAATTTATATTTAGTCGCAAAACCAGGTGTTTGAGTGATATTTTTTATGTATAAAATTGGCTGAAAAAGCAATTCTTTTTCATTTCGAGTTTAAGAATTTACTGATACTCTCTAACACTAGAATATAATTGTAAAACTTTTTAAACCTATATTTTATTTTTTTTTGTGTTTTAATTGTACGGTAAAAAACTGAACTAAAATATTATTATTTCTATTCTTAGATAACGGGATTCACAGACGAAGATAAATATGAAAATCCAAACATTGGCCGTAATTCTTGTGGTATTTGCTCTGACCTACGAGACCATTAACGCCTCCACCATTTTGGATGTGATCAACGCGTGCAATGATTATTAGAAATTTGATATCAATTTTTATTATAACAGGTATATATGAGGTTCAATTCTATTAGAGACTCGGACTCGGACTCCAAGTTTTTTAATAGACTCGGGCTTAGACTCTAGAAAAATTTAGAGACTCAGACTAAGACTCCAACATCAGAGACTCTTAGAGACTCCAGACTCTGCCAAAGTCCGAGTCTCGGAGTCTATTTTAAACACTAACTGATTGTATGGACTGTATTCTTGATTACATGACATATAAATAATACAAGTCTTATTACACAGAGATATAATTTTATCTTATCTTAAAATTCATTCAAAATGTTTTACAAATTTACTTAATCTTAAAATCTTAAATACATCTATTAATTGATAAATCAATAATTTTATTAATAAGAAATTCGAATTACATTAAACGAAGCAATTATATGCATAAGAAGTAAAAGCAAAATATTATTTAATAATTTAAAATTTTAATACTAAATTTTTTTGATTAATTGCTGAAGAAATCCAATTTAAAATAGTATTATTTAAACTTTGTAATCGAATTTCTGTAATGTATTCGTAAATATCGTTTCGACGAGAATCACAATTAGCTATTAATTTGCATATTAATGACAGCACGTCTAGACAATGGATAGTAATTATATTCAATTCAAACATAAACGTATGAAACATATCCATGGCATCCATTAAACACTCCCACACATCACTAATTTGTCTATCATTGCAGTGCGATATCAATTGATTGAGTTTAATAAAAACTATTCCCGATAAATGTTTGCTACTCTTTAATAAATGAATGAGGTTTACAATTAAATTTGAATCAAATAATAGTTGAATTTTAGGCGAATGCGTAAAATTAATTGATTCTAATATATTAAAAGTTAAATCTTCATAATCGATATTATTTGTGGTCAATAAAAGCGCTAATTCTGACCAAATTTCAAAACTAATTTCACTGAAATTTATCGATCGTTTTATTTCCTTATTATTCTTCATTATCTCAACACAGGTAAACATAAACCAATATTTTTCCTGTTTGTATGGCATTAATATTCGTTGGAGTAATTTATCTTTAATATCTGTACAAACAATCAATTCGTAGGCAAATCTGTTACCGATTTGGTAGAGAATATCAGTAAAGCAAATATAGATCTTTTGATTGTTGTGATGAACGAGTTTGCGTACCGCCGGTAACAGACATTTGAGAGTATCGAACCCGAGCTCATCGGTCGTGTCGGTTATGTAATAAATTAATTTCGACAAAATTTCCAGCATTGGTAAGGATTTATTTGCGTTCACCAGCGATACGATAATCGATAAAATATTTGAGTCAAGAAATCGTTGCCGACATTCATCGCAATGTATTAAAATCGAGTGCAGTGTAGATAAAACATGATAATTGATATCATCGTTACTTATTTTCAGAGCTCGAAATAACGTCTCGCTAAACATTAGTTTGCATACATCAGAATCGTCGTCAAATACTTAAGAATCATTCTTATGTAATAATACAATGTTTGTACTAAACTAATTTTTAAAGCATTATCAAACTTTGCTCTATACTTATCGTCGAATAATTTCACACTTAAATTACTTAACAGATTTAAATAATACATTATATTTGATTGATTTAATTTATAGATATAGTCTTTACTTTCGATCAAAACAAATATTTTTCGAAATGTTTTTAAGGCCTCCAAAAGCGATGTCCGGTTCTCGTAATTTTGCAGTGAAATTGTAATCTGTTTGAGATTATCCTCAATATCGGCGTCTTTGACGTCGAATAATCTGAATTCTAAATTAGTCATAGAAAAATCACTGCTAGTGTCCATAACTTCTTCTTCGTCGGCCATATTGTTCTTATTGAACCAAATCAATACAAAGTTCATAAGACGTGTATCATATGTGGAATACGAGTGTCGAGAACCGGTTAAATGTGAGCTCAATTTGACGAAAACATTTCTGCCGTTAATTTTATAGCAGTAAATATTAAACATAGAATTATATTTATTATTCATGGTTTTGAGTACAGCTTTTGTTTCGTTTTCGTCTAAATTTAATTTCTCTGCTCTCAAATACCTTTCGTCGATATTTTCAAAAATAGTTTTTTCTATGGCGTTATCGTATATAGTTATGCAATAATTTAAATGACGTATTGCTGCACAAACGCATAGATCACTAGTAAGATAGCGAAAAGTAAAAATTTGATCCACTATTACACTACAAAAATAAGTACAAGTTTTAAAGATATTTTTCAATTCGTATTCAATTTGTTTCTCAATTTCATCTACACTTTTGTTATCCGCGATCGCATTAACCGAAACACGTTTAAACAATTCAATGGTCTCGACGTTGATATCATCGCGTTTATAAATTAAAGCCTCATTAAACTCAAAATACTTTTTCGGCGACAAATTAATCAGAAATAATTGAAATTTTGTGGCATTAAATTTGTCCACAAAACTAATCATAAAAAATGGCAAATTATACCAATTATTGAAAGTCCATTTGGATTGTATATCCGTTTGAATGCTAGAGAGACAGAGCCAATAAGATTTGGTGCGGCCGTTCAATAGGTTTTCGATGCGATCGCAAATTTCGGTCAAATCGATAGCGAAGTATAGCGAGACTATTATATTTTGCGTTATATTTACGAAAAACCTTTCATTGATCTCAATATTGGTGTAAAACCAAAAATGATTTTGTTTCAGAGCGTTATGTATGTCTCGAAACTCGCGTATTTTATCCTGTGATGCAGCCGTTGTTGAGTAGAGTTTATTAAATCTTTGGTTTCGAAGCGCGAAACATTTGGCCACATATATGTCTTCGCTTAATATATTTTAAAAATCTGATTCATTGGTATAAATTGTCGAAAATCGATGCATAAAATTCTTGTGCAAAAGCCTCTTTAAAATTGAATCGTCAAATGTTTCTTCAAATTTTACGCTCCACTTATCCTTTTGATGCAACAATTCTATACAGTTTGGTGTTCGAAGCGGTTTATTATGCAATAACTGTTTGATTAGAATTATCTGTTTGCTTGTGTTATATTCTTTCGATGAAAATGATTTGTTTTCAATATTTTTAATGTCTTCTCTATCGATACAAAACAATTCGCATAAAATAACTCCGAGACTATACATATCATTAGATTTGTTAATATTAAAGTTTTTACTAATAAACTTTGTTTCGTTATGATTAGTAGAATGCAATCCAAAGTCAGATAATTTTATTCTTATGCGATTTTTTTCATTGACCAATAAAATATTAGATAATTTTAAATTTTTGTGCGCTATTTTGTGTGAATGAAGAAAATCGAGACCTTTTAATATTTCAGTAAAAAATTCCGACGATATATAAGCGCCACATATAGTCATGCCTTGAGTGTAACTCTGTTTGAGTTCACCATTAATAGTGTCCACCGCTTGTCTCAAATTGATTGAACACAACTCCATCGCTATGTATAATATTGTTTGTTTGGAATTCTCATTATCTTCTCTATCATTAATTTCTATTTCCTCTTCAAAACATAACTTATTTTTCAGTAAATATTTGCAATTTAGTCTTGCAATCAATTTTATTTCATTTAAAATATTAGAATTCTTTTCTGTTAAGCAAAATATTTTTAAATTTATATAATTTCTAATTAAATCTATTCTAACAGTAATGTAATTTAATAGTAGATAAGCATAATATATAAATATAAAAACACAGAAATGAGTAAATTATATAAATGGTTATAGAAATTAAATATAATATAATAGTTATAATCTTATAGCTCTTTACATACCAGTAATTTTAATTTTATTAATTGCATACAAATGAAGGTCTAATTTATGTTTAACTTTATAGACCACATCAGTCTCTCCACTGCCTAATAATTGTATTTCGTCGTATGTGTTGTCATACATACTCTTCTATAGACATTTACTTTATTTTTATTAATAAACTATATATGTTTAAAATAATTTTATTATCATTACGTGTTTAATAATATTTTTTGCATTATTAAAATATATATACACTCCATAGGAATAAAAGCCTTGACTGTATTTAACGGATGTTGTGTTACGTTTTCAAATTAGAGATGGAAAGACTTTGACTTTGTATTTATACAGTCGTAAACTTCATTATTTATGTTAATTTTAATTAATTTTAATTTGCAATTTTATTTATTACCAATTAATTAGAGCTACATATTCATCATTAGTCGAATAAAAAGAATTGAAACATCTTTTCAAAAGCAAAGAATTTCAGGCCTTAGTCTAAGTCTAAGTATTTGGATTTTGAATATAAAAGTCTCAAAGTTTAAGTCTCTTATTTTCTACAGTCTAAGTATGTCTCAGACTTTGAATTTATTTTGTTACCAATCTCTAGTTAGAAATGTAATAATTATCTAATAATCAATATGTGTTTATTCTTGTTTTGCTCATAAGCTAAAACTACTGCTGAAACTTCAATAAAGCCTTGAAGTACAATATCTAACGTTTATATTTAATTTATTAATAAAACTTTCATTAATAATATTTTATTTAGGCTTAAATAGTTAAGCATATTATGTAATCATACGGTTATACTAAAACATCATTTTATTTAAACGAATCAATAACACTATTTTGAGTAATATTATTAACGATTTTCCGTAATTTAATTGAAATGAAAAAATAATTTAATAATATTAAATTAAAAATTAAATAATAGATATAAAAAATATTGCTCATTACGTACCATTAATATTAATTTTCTTAATTGCGTACAAATGTTTGTCCAATTTATGTTTAACTCTATACACCCGTCCGGTCTCACCAATTAATTCTATTTCCTCGTATGTGTTGTTATACATATTCATGATATTGAGATTTAGTTTAGTTTTATTAAAATTAATTACTATCGAATCAAAGAATTTTTAAAAATGATATAAACTATAGTGATATTTAAATTTATAATTCATATAAAATAATAATATTGATCTATTAAATGTTCAATTATTTTATCTTAAAATATATACACTTAGACGTATTGTAACGGTTTATTGAATTAATTATCTTATCGTCAATAAGTGTTTATTCCTTTCGCTTACATAATCTATATTATTGATATTAGTTACACATTAATCAAGATCTCAGAGAGGGTCTGCTACGTATAAATATAGACTTGTCAAACGCCCTGTATTTGCCTGAAATGTTCTATTGCTTGAAATTTGGGCACAAATATGCTAAATAATGTTGAATTGTTTTTAAAACTAATTCGCAAAAATTTTAGGTTAGGTTCGATTACTTGTTAACCTACTATTAAAGTCATTGTTTTTCATTAATTTTAATTAACTTTTGAATTTGAAATTGAAAACAAAATCGAATGTATCACATAATATCTTATCTGAATATTAGTTATCATACATATTATTAATGATTAGGGTTGCCAACTGGTCAGCTTTTTAGCTGACGGTCAGCTTTTTGAACTCGAGATTTTGCCATTGTCAGCTGTCAGCTATTTTATTTTTAATAACATACAAATGTCAGCTAAATATATAATTATATGTTTCATTTTTTTTTTGATTAACACACCTTTCTTTAATATACACGAACCAATAGTTTTTTGAAATTTTATAAATTAATATGATATATCGGTGATATTTGTATAAATATTATAAATAAAATTATTATTATCTCTCTAATTCATTTATATTTTTAAATCTAAAAGCATTAACTGTAATAATCTTTTGGATTTTTTATACAAAATCATTTGTAATAAATATAACTTAATAGTTGGTCCTAATTTTAAGTTATAATATCTCTTAAATATTCGGTTGCATTTTATTGTAAGAAATTTTGAACCAAAAAGAAAA
>JAQIYA010001190.1:0-14096 GCA_034699355.1 Microtritia minima | reverse complement strand
TAATAAAATCCCGAATCAAATTTTTAAAATACCCTAAAATCAATTTTCTTGTTAATTGAATTATTTCTATTTTTCCTAATGTCAGAAACAAAAGCCAATCTTAATTTAGTTAATGAATTCGCAATTATTTAATATTAAGTGATGCTATTTTGTTTCGACAGGAATTGTGATATCAGTGCGAACACCTTTGGAACATAGTTTGGAGAAAGAGAAAAAGAAAAAGGAACACATAGAGCGGGAATTGGCGGAAATGCATCTCTACGTCAATTCGCTGGAGTTGGAGATAACTAGCTTGAGGTCACTTCTTGATAAAAATAATGTCGTCACTGATGTGCCACAAACTTATCTAAAGTTGGATAGAAAAATTTAAATACAGCACTGCATTTCTGTTATTGTATTCAATTCATTGTATAAAATTTTTGACATAACATAAATTAAATTAACTAATTTTAATGGAATTTTATAATATATTAATTTAACTTTTTTTTTATAAATTTATAACATTCGTATACGAATACGCAATATTAATGATTAAATTTATAATTTAAATAAATAATTTTAGTATTCAGAAATAATTTGATGGATTATAAGTGTGTGTTCGCATGATTTGATGTAATTTAAAGTTTTGTTGGTTTAAAAATGTTCTCGAGATGATTACACTCTGATTAGGGTCATAAACATATAAATTTTTCTAAAAATGATAAATATTAGTTAGAAATAATAGATAAAAATTTTAATATTTTATTTAAATAATAATGACATTTCGAGGTTTTGCATCTTTTCTTTAAATAATAATCAAAATATTATCATAAGCGCACAAAAAGTAAAATATCGCTGAAAACTTATTATACTGAAACTTATTATGTTCTATTGTTTTATTATTGAAACTTATTTTAATCTAAAATAGTTTTTCCATATTATTGCCACTTTTTTTTAGACAACTCCTTTGAAATTTGGCTTTTAGTGACGGACCGCTCGGTATTTCCCGGTTTTCTCATCAATAATACATGTATAAACTAATCATTTACTCCAAAGTAGAAAGTTTTATTCTAAATATTATAATATTAGATATTAGATGCTGTCATTTTCAAATCACAAATATATAAAACACCATTTTTCAAAAAATTTAACATAATATTAAAGCATTCAATTTGCAATTAAAAAAAATTATAATATATAATACAATACTTTGTTTAAATACGGAATACAGTAATTCATTGCTTTTGAGCATAATATTAGCATTAAATGTACTGAAATGTTTTAAAAGTACAGTATTGTAAGAAAAGTGAGGTAAAACGCTGTCCTTGAGATAATCCGAGAGCAACAGTCGCTTCAATTGATGCGAAAACAACTTCAAACAATCGCTTCACAATTGCAATCCGATCCACACTTTCCAAACACTTCATAATTTACCATTTATTGCGATAGATATGAGCGAAAATACCCTTCAAAACATTCTATTGAATTGCCATCAAAACAATGGCATCAAATTTGGACAATTTATTTTGAAATCAGGCATAAGTTCGCCAATTTATATAGACTTAAGGTTTTTGGCGTCGATTCCGCAACTTTTGGTAAGATTTAGATTTGACTCTTAATAAGTGTATGATATAGTGGTGTATATTAATTGCAGAAAGAGGTGAGTGATTGTGTTTACGCGAAGATAATGGAAAGTAAAGTGGAGTTCGATGTGATATGTGGTGTGCCATACACTGCGCTACCGATCGCTACCGTAAGTGTCTTTAAGTGGACATTAAGCGCTATTTTTATGCAATTCAATCACAACAGTGCGTGTCAGTGCAGCACAACATACCAATGATTATGCGAAGAAAAGAGAGCAAAAGTCACGGAACAAAACAACTCATTGAGGGACTCTATAAAACTGGTCAAAAAGTTTTGATCATCGAAGATATCATATCGAGCGGTACCAGTGTTTTAGAGACGGCACTCGTGAGTTGGTTTGCAATTTGTTATTCCATGCAGAAATTCAATTCATATTTGGTCTATTAAGGCATTGCATAACTCGGGACTGATTGTTACGGACGCAGTAGTTTTTCTCGATAGAGAGCAAAATGGGAAAAACAATTTAAAGCAATTTGGCATAAATGTTGTGAGGTTTGTGTCATATTCATTGAATTGCAATTCAATTCAGATTAATCAAAAAGAATAATTTTCAATAAAGTAGGAAATTACAAAAACTTAAGCTAAAAAAATTAAAGCTGAATTAAAAAGTGTTATTTCGTTTAACAAAAACTTATTTTATACTTATTTATATTTTTTAATTTGTTAATATTTAATACTAACAATTATATATGTTTTGAAATTAGTTTCTTTCGGAGAAACAATTTGATTTTTGGCGTAACATTCAAAGTTTATTATTTAATGTCATTAAAATATCGATATAATAAATATTGACATCTGATTAAAGATTTTTTAATTTCTTTTTAACAATAATAGCGTTATTACTTTGAGTAAAGCTTTGGAATATTTAATGTACGCACAAAGAATTAGCAAAGAAGAAATGAGTGTGACATCAGACTGGCTTAAAGCTAATCAACTTTCTTTAACAAAACTTATAATTAATGAAAGTAAATTATCAAACTTTCCGCAACTGTGCTCCAAAAATCTTTCATTCCTAAAACGTGCCAATTTTTGCACAAATGAATTGACTCGCAAATTATTTTTATTAATGGAGAAAAAGCGCTCCAATTTATGCGTTGCTTTCGATTTTACAAAATCTCAAGAAGTGTTAGACATGGCCGACAAAGTTGGACCTCATATCTCAATTCTTAAAACGCATGTCGATATTATAACAGATTTTACGCCAACATTTATTGAAAACTTAAAGCAAATTGCAGCTAAACATGAATTTTTAATTTTTGAGGATAGGTATGAATTTCACAAAAAAAAGTTTAATTTTAATTTGAAGTTACAATTTTAATGATAATAACTGTGGAAAATTTATTTCAGAAAATTTTCAGATATCGGTAAAACTGTTCAGTTACAGTTCGGCGAAGGAATTTATCAAATTTCTGATTGGGCTGATATTGTTAACGCGCATATTATTTCAGGTCCAACCATTGTTAATGCGCTTAAAGATGTGATCATTAAAGTAAGATTTGCTTTGAATTTAATCCAAATAATAGACTGATACCATTTATAGTATTGTTGATATTGAATAATTTATTGCCAAATTATAAACAAATTTTCTATATTTGTAATATTTGATTTTAATTATTAAATTAATTATTATTTAAAAGTCAATCAATTAACAAATCATCACAAATTTTAATATTTATTTTTAATAATAATTATTTGAATAATGCTTATTTAATTTTTTTGAAGCTAAATCAAAAAAATATGCTCATATTTTCTA
Source organism: Microtritia minima (assembly GCA_034699355.1). Classification (NCBI taxonomy): domain Eukaryota; kingdom Metazoa; phylum Arthropoda; class Arachnida; order Sarcoptiformes; family Euphthiracaridae; genus Microtritia; species Microtritia minima. Next base: position 10,720 of record JAQIYA010001190.1, on the reverse strand, counting down.
TTAATGCATCTCAAATTTTTAAAAAGTTTTAACAAATGACAAGTTTGTTAAAACTTTAATTATTTAAACTAAATTAATTTTGATTTGAATTATATTAATCAACAGAAAAATATGGATTTAAAGAGTAAGGGATGCGTTTTAATCGGTCAAATGAGTTCAAAGGGCAACTTAACTTCGAAAAGTTATTCACAATCTGCTTATAGCATTGCGAATGACAATCAAGATTTCGTTATCGGTTTCATCAGTCAATCTAGAATAGCATCGGAGCCTAATATGATTCATTTAACTCCTGGCGTTCATATATTCTCTGATGGCGACGACTTGGATCAAAACTATATCACTCCCGAAGTTGCGATCATTGAACGAGAGGCTGATATTATTATTGTCGGCCGAGGCATCACTAACAGCAAAAATCCAGAAGAAACTGCAAATTTGTATAAACAAAGAGCATTTAATACATATTTAAATAAGGTTGATAAGTAAGAACTATTATTTAATTAATTAGTAACTGTGATTAATTATTAAGTATTAATTAATTTAAATTACTTATAAGTAATTATTTTCTATATATTAATTAAATGGAATATAAAATCAAATAAATAAAACAAAACAAATAAGAAAAGTTGAAAACTGGTTATTTAGAAGAGTTACAAAAAATGTCTTTAGTAATTAAATGTGTCATTTAACTATTATGACAAATCATAGAAAAATATTTTAAAAATTGAATACAGATTTTAAAACGTTATTATTAGTGTAAAGTAGAAAAAATTAAAGTTAATTAATCCCATAAAATTAAGTTTTTAATTCTTAATTCTGTTTTAGTTATTGAAATAAAACTTAAATTATACAAATATTTATATGTCTAATCAAAGTTGTATTTTTATACATAAATCTAAAATTATATGAAAATGTAGCAAATATTTATATGACAAATTTTTGAAATAAAGTTTTCATTAAAACGGAAATTATTTGATGATTATAACAAGCGAATGCTATTTTTAACTTATTTGTTTTTGATAGTTCAAAGTTCTTTTGTTTCAATAATTATTGTGAAAGCAAAAATTTTGTATTATTTCGCGTTAAAATTATTTATTGTGAAAATTGTCTCTATTTTGTTGTTATGACAGCGAATACACTTCCTCTGGCCTTACTTTCAAACATGTTTGTTTGACTTGAAAATATTTTCGTGTTTAAGCTATTAGTATTAATTATTTTTCTCCACACAAAATGCATAATTAAGTAGTGAAGCGTAAATTGGAAATTAAAAAACAATATAAATCATTCGCAATTATATCTTTATTATGATGTGTGCCAATTTCAATCACTGCGTTAAATTGCTTATTCTGACCTATTTTGTTAGAACAATCAATACAATTGCCACTGCGCTATATCAGTGACATAAGAATCATTTATAGCCGCAATCATTAATTGTATTAATACTATCTAATTATTTATTATTGTTTTTTTTATCTAATTTATGAACTCTATAGCAGATAACAAATTTCATTTCAGTTACGTTTAATTGCAATAAAGTTAACCAACAGTTGAATTTTACGACATTCTTAAATTTTCATATCATTATAAATACTCGATTTTAATCAATTTAATTGTGATTAAAATCTAATAATACTGTTTCTTCAAAAGATGAGTGATTACGTGGAAGAAGTTGTTTGCCAAACAAGTGACTTGAAAAATGATCAGTTAGTATGGTTTATAGCTATATATTTGAAATTTGTTAAAAACTAATTTATAAAATTTGATAGGAAAAAAATCTTTCTTCTGGGAGGCGCAAGAATTTTGGTCATTAGGCAAAACGATAAGTTTACAGCGGTTGGCAGCAAATGCTCTCATTATGGCGGACCGTTAGAATGGGGTATTTATGGTTTCGGTTTTTATTAAAATTGATTTTAACATATATTGAAAGGTATTGTGTATAAGAATCATTTATCGTGTCCATGGCATGGAGCCTGCTTTAATCTGGCTACTGGTGATCTCGAAGACTTTCCTGGTTATGACAGTTTACCTCTATATGAGGTAATGTAAAATTTGTTAATTTTATATTAAATTTTCATTCTGCTTAAAATATATTAAAAAAATTTTAGTTAAAATATTAAAAAATATTTACATAAAATTAGGTTACCATAAAAGGAGAAGATGTAATCATTAAAGGATCTAAAAGTGATTTAGCGAGTGGTTTGCGTACAAAAAAGCTCAGCGTTAGAAACCTAACAAATAATACCACTTTTGCCATAGTTGGAGGAGGTTTACTTTTAATTAAATAACAATTTTACTTTTTAAAAATTCTAACGTATTGAAAATTTAAATTAAAATAAATTTTTAGGTGCTTCAGGGTTTCAATGCGCTGAAACATTAAGACAAGAAGGCTTTACTGGTCGTGTTGTTATTATCACTGATGAAGATGTCTATCCTTATGATAGAACTAAACTTAGTAAAGTACAGTAAACTTAGTAAACTTAGTATTTAATTATCAATATTTTATTTTTTGTCTATTGTCGATATATTTTTTAAGCAAATAATTTATTCACAGAGTTTAGACACGAAAGTGAGTGACATTTTGTTGCGGACTAAAGAATTTATGGATAAAGCGAATATTGAAGTAATGATTAATACAGCAGTAAAAAGATTGGACACAATCAATAGTCAGATAAGCCTCGATAATGGCTCGATTCTGAAATACGATAAAATTTTTCTCGGAACTGGTTCGAGGTATGAATAAGTATTATGATAGTTATTAGAATTTTCCATAAAATATACCTTAATTAACAATTAGTCCGAGAAAATATGATATACCTGGAAGCGACTTAAAGCACATTTTCTATTTAAAAACCCATAACGATGCGAATGAAATCGCAGCGTTTGCTGCTGATAAAGCTGTGGTGATCAGTGGAACTTCGTTTATCGGTTTGTTTGACAACTTTTTTCATAAATAATTATACGATACTAATTAATAATTGTTTTAAGGAATGGAAGTCGCGTCCTTTTTAAGCAACATCACTAAATCTATTGCAATAGTTGGCAGAAGTAAATTTCCATTCAGAAGTAGTCTCGGAGATAAAATTGGCGAACAATTTAGAATTGTAGGTCTTGAAAGGTGTAAATCAGTTTTCCAATTCTTAATTTAATATTATAGCTCTTCGAATCAAAGAATATTAAATTTTACACCGATGTCGATATAGTCGAGTTTCTTGGAGTGAATGGCGAAATCAAGAAAGTGCTTCTCAGTAATAATCAAGTTCTTACAGCAGATTTGTGTGTCGTTGGAATTGGTAACTATTGATTCATATTTTTTTGATTAAACTTTTTAAGTGATATATGAACAAATTTTAATACAAAAAAAACAATATTTGATAGAAAAATAATATATATTTCAGGAAGTGTTGCGAATATGGACTATCTTAAGGACACGGAGATTCAGTTGGATCAGTCATTGGTTTTAGTTAATAATCGTTTTGAGACTTCGGTAAAGAATGTATACGCGGGCGGAGATATGGTTAGATTTCCGTTAAGTGTATTGAATAACCAAGTAATAAATGTTGGACACTGGCAAACAGCTCAGGCTCACGGTATTATCGTTATATAATTAGGATGTAATTATAAACAGTAGAACTTATTTTTAGGAAAATGCGCGGCTTTTAGTATGTTAGGGAAGTCAAGCGCGTGCACTTTCGTGCCATTCTTTTGGGCGGCAATGTTTGACAAGAATGTTCGCTTTTCAGGTAATGTTCATTAAACATAATCGCATTCATATGAATAATACTAAACCAAATAAATTCAGGTAATAATGATGGTTACACAGAGTTGGAAATTGATGGCGATTTGGCACAATTTAAATTCATTGCGTACTATATTAAGTAAAATAAATATATAATTTTCGATGCAATTCAATGTAAATGCATTATAATATTTAATAAAAAGAGAGAAACGCGTGGTAGCGGTGGCCGCAGTGGGTTTCGATCCCGTCGGTCCCATGTTTTCAGCGTTATTACGTAACGGAGATTTGTTAACACACGATGAAATCAAGTGAGAATCAAATATAATATAGACCACTATTTATTAACCCAATCATTCAATTTATGTCATTCAGAGCTAACCCAAAGAGTTGGATCGAGAAGATGGACGCGAGCGTCTTATCATAATTTATTTAACACCTCATTTACACTAAATTTAATAATAATAATAATAATACAAAATATACGAAAATCAAAACCAATAAAGTTAATCTTCTTCTTCGAATTGTCTCGATTTCTCTAATTTGTCAAAATAGTCGGCGGCATAGTATTGCTTGAGCGGCACTTCAATGGGACGCCGCGTAAAGTCGTCCCAATACTGAGGACGCGTTCGGTTAATCGACTTCAGATAAGCGTTTTCCTGCGCCTATTCATCAATCATTCATTAATCATCAAAAACTCTATCGAGCAATGAGTTCATACTTCGCTGATATACGCTTTTCTCAAATACTTGATCACCTCTTCCTCGTACCTCAACTTTCGCCACAAATTCAATTTCTTGCCGCGAGTGACGGCCGGAACGTATCGATGCTTTCTATACCACAGTTAACTCAATCAAATCAAACCATTATTAAGCATACCATACCCGGAGTCCACTTTTCCCGGAAATTTCGGCATATATCCCATAAATATGGGCCGATAAGCGCAAACGATTGATGTCAGCCTCATCTCGACATCGACACGACATCACACGTGAAGATATATTTAATAGTTTATTGATATGATTGACCGACAGATTCGCAGTCAATATCTCAACAAACTGTTTCTCTATATAATGAGCGCTCTCTTTCGGACAAAATCAAGCATTATTTTCAATTTTTTTCAAAATTATTTGTCAAATTCGGCTTTGAATCAAAACGTTTATCATTTAACAGACATTAACATTATTTTAATATATCAATCAAGCAATACCTGGTGATAACAAAAAGATAACGCAAACCTCATTACAATACATTATTTACTTTAAAATTAATATAAAATAATGCGATTGAAGAACCTTAAAATATTTATTTTGACTTAATGTTTAGCAATGATTTATTATTTATCAATTTATCTATGATTTTGGTAAAAATGTAATTTTTTAATACAATTTAGATGCCAAAACTTTTATTAAGGTCTGAAAACTACACCATATTTAATATCAATTAAAATAAGTCAGAAAATAAGAATTTTTATTTAAAAATATAGATTTGTTAGTAATAAACAACAGTACGCAAAGACACTCCCGAATGCATTAATTCAAAAGCTTCATTAATTTGAGTTAACGGTCGGGTGTGAGTGACGAACTGATCAACTATTAGTTGGCCGTTAAGATACTTCTCTACCAGTTTGGGCACACTCTGACGACTCTTCCATCCGCCAAACGCCGTTCCCTTCCATACTCGGCCAGTGACCAACTGAAATGGACGCGTACTAATTGCAAATATTACACAATTATTTCTTGCTTTAACTAAGAGTTAACGAAATTAATTTTAAAATATACCTAATTTCTTGACCAGAACCGGCAACTCCTAACAAATTATTGTAAAGAAATGATATTAATTTTTTTGAAATAAAATACTAACATAAGAGTTCCATAAATTTAAAAAGCATAAGTTTTAAAACAAATTTAAACTGCATTAAAGCTTAACTATTTTATTAAAATAAACAAATAATATTTATTTCTCAAAAATTCTTTTTATTTGACCACAATTAACCCCTTTGTAACACCATTTGAACTTATTTTGATTTTATTAACATTTTTTTTACCCTAAAAATCTGGCCTTAATTATAATCTGATATTCACAAAAAAGTGATAGATTTTTTTGATTCTCGTATTTTTTTGGTTTATTTTCTAATTCTCGTTCAATTTTTCAACATTTACTAAGTGTTAGCTGTTTATTAATCAATTTTATAAAGTAATAAAAATTAAATGACTTATAAAGCAATAAAATCCGTTAAGCGTTTCTAACTGACATTTTTTTAAAAACTAACCAATAGTTTTTAAAAAGTATTTTAAAACTTTTTTGCTGTATAGAACTCTTACTGAAGTCATTTACCAATGATGACCGAAGTACCCCATCCTTTATGACACGCCTCGAGAGCAGCTCTCATAGTGCTTACGTTACCAATACATTCAAACGTGTAATCGAGACCGCCGTCAGTTAACTCGATAAGAACTTCTTGAATAGGTTTGTCGTAATCCTTGGGATTAACAAATTGAGTGCATCCGAATTGTTTGGCCACTTCGAACTTCTCGGGATTAACATCGACACCAATTATAGTTTTAGCGCCCCTTTCTTTGCATCCGAGAGCAACAGCTAAGCCAACGGTTCCCAATCCCCAAATGGCAACATTGCTGTCAGGCTCGACATCAGCGGTATTGAGTGCGGCGCCATAACCAGTCGCGACCTGCAAACAGTACATACGTATATCATAGTTATGGATAAGCAAACCAACTCAACCACATCTTACTCCACATCCAAGCAGACAAACTTTATCGAGTGGTGCGCTGTCGTTGATTTTGGCCACCGAAATGGCGGCCACAACCGTATATTCGCTGAAAGTCGAAGTGCCCATAAAGTGGTACAAAGTCTGTCCGTTGCAGGTGAAACGACTGGTGCCGTCGGGCATAACGCCCCGTCCCTGAGTGACCCGTATTTTGCTGCACACATTGGTTTTGGCACTCTTGCAGAACTTACAATCACCGCATTCGGGAATGTATAGGGGGATCACGTGATCGCCGGCCTTCAAGTCGGTGACGCCTTCGCCCACACTCTCCACAACACCCGCTCCCTCGTGGCCTAAGATGCAGGGAAAGAGTCCCTCGGGATCGTGACCGTCGAGCGTGTAGGCGTCCGTGTGACACACGGCTGTGGCCACGATTCGGACGCGCACTTCGCCCGCTTTCGGCGGACTCACTTGCACCTCCTCGATGGCCAGCGGCTGTCCTGCCTTCCACGCCACACACGCCCGACATTTGATTACCTTATCAAACAGTCATTATCTCAACACGCGTTTCAAGCAATCAAATGTCTCATACCTTTCCGACTGTGTCTGTCTCTGCACTCATTGCTATTATGGACACCAGAAGTCCTTGATATGAGTTGAGAAGAGGTTCGCTATGGTTTGTATATCTTATACAATCATATATTCAATATAATCCGATATGTTTTGCGTCAATTGATGGCATTATCACACATACGAAGGCTGTTGTGTATCTCTAGTGTATATTTTCACAGTGTTTTCACTAAATGAATGGTAAAACTTTATAAAACTTTGCAGAAATTGATCGAAACTATGAAAAGTGTGTTAAAGTTAGGGCAGAGTGTGGCCAATGTTTTGATTAGTTGTGATTTTTCATTTTAAATCAAATATTGTTAGTCATAAAAGTCGCTCAATTGCTGATCAGACTCCGTGTGAATGCGTGTAAAAGTAGTGAATTTTTGTGATACCAATGTGTGTCCAGATTTGATTTCAATTAACTATAGTAACAAAAAGTAGAAGTTATAGATTTCGAAATAATTATAATCATTATAAGTATTTATTAAAGTCTCTCAACTCATCAATAATTTTATTAAACTTTAATTTGAGAGGTAAATTAAATATGTAATCTTCAACCTTAACCCCGGTTAACCTTAAGCTTTATATTTATTTTAAAAATATTAACTTTTTTGCATTTATTTATAATTAAGTGATAGAACTTAATAGAAATAAAATAAATTTACAAACAATTTCACAAAAAAATTGTTAGACTCCACTTTCTTAATAATATCCATAATATTATCAAATTATGGCTTTAATAAAGTCAATATATTTGATATTAAATTTGATGAAAAAACTAGTAAAATGTAAAAAAACATCACTTTAAAAATATTGTGAATTAAAATTAAAGCACAAAAATTGATACCCTTTATAACACCGCCCCGTACTTATGATAGAATATTTTATAAAATATTTTATATTTTTATAAACTATATAAATGAACTTTATTTCACTGAAATATATTGCTTTTTGTATTAATTCATCATTTAAGCTTAAATTCAATTACATTTTTTATAGTAATTAATTTTTGATTTATTATTACTTATATATTTAAATTGTGGTCAACTTTTAACAAATTATCGTTAAAATTAATTAATGTTAATGATTAACGCTTTGTATTGTACCCAAAATTAATTAAAGCCTTATTTTAAAACAATTTGTTATTTTTATATTTTTATTTTACATTTTTAAAGCCATATTAATATTAAAGAAATATTGATTCACCGATTAATGAATACAATAATCGAATACAGAAGCGCTCAACCGTTCGACATCTCTATCGACGAGTGAAAGCATTGAATGACGTCACACACGACTCGTTCGAACGCAAACAAATGTTCGCGCGTTCTGTTTGGCTATCATTTGGTGACAGTTATTGTGATTACAATTAAATATCGGTTACAATGAAGTGCAAGATAAGAGGACACCACTTAAAGAGTAAGACACGCTTCCAGATGTCATGCGTTTCGCTATAATGTTGACATTAATGTGTTGACAGTTATGGCAAAATCGGTTCGAGTTTTGGCCAAAATATCGGACTTCGTGTTCATCACAACCACTGATACCGCTGTAAACTCACTTCGCTTTCCATTTATTCGCATATAATTCACAAATAATTGACTGTGTTTTAGGTTAAACTGCAAGCCGTTAATGAGCACAAATCAGCCTATTTTGAGATCGATCTCAAGCGCGAGTTTTTTGACGAATACGACAACTCAGTGACGGCCAAATGTAAACTTCACATCAAAGTAAGTCTCGCGTATTGCGATATTTGAGTTATAGTGAAGTTTGTTGGGAGTCGTCAAACGAAATCAGTTGCGCGTAAATATGGCGCACAATTAGTTTGCTTTCCATGACTATCTGAACTAAAAAATGTTGAGATTTTAGATCAATAATGAGTTATTTATAAATAAATCTGGCGTTTAGTTTCATTTTAGAGTTTTTGTAGTTATTTAGTATGAATTTTAATCGATATTTATATGTAGTTTTAATTTTCTGCTAACAATCATAAGTTAATAGTTTTTATTATTGCGTTTTTTTCATTAATTGAAATTTAATCACATTATCATTTATAATCCACTTGTCATACACTTGTAATTACTTAAAGTATATTTAGTATCTTTAAGCTTAAGGGCATCAGATTTTTAAGCTAAGAATGTTTATTTTATAGTCGCTTAGTCTAGTTTTCCGTTTGGTAAACATCGACAAACTGGTTGAGACGTGCACTTTAATTATGGATAATTCTATGCCACACGTGATCTTCTTAATGAAATGTTATAAAGACGTGACCAGAGAGTACTTCCTTCCTTACATGGACTGCGAAAGACTTCAATTTAACACTAATTTGGACAATCAATTCCTGGCGTTCGAAGCGGTGTCAAAGATGTTATCCGAGGCTTCGCATTTGTTTGGTTCGCTCACCGATGAAATTACTATTCGCATACTTCCCGATAGAATCAAATTCAAGACCTATACGGAAGATGACGACAGAATTAGTGAGCATTAATTTAAATGGAAGTTATTTATAAAATCAATAAATTTTATTATCTAATAGATTACGGTTTGCCCACCACTTCATTTGAATATATGGCAAACGAGTTTCATTCGTATAACTATAGCGACTCCAAAATTTTGACGTTTAATGTTAGAGATTTAAAGGCTTTTCTAGAATTGACTTTATATCAGAATCAATTGATTCGCGCTTATGTCGAGTCATCAGGAAAGCCAATTACGTTTTGTATCGATAATAATGATGAGAATTATAGCTCAAAAATTATTTTGGCCACATTCGACATCCCATATCTAAACAATCCTACAACCAGTGATCACTTAACGCGCACTACTTTAAGTTATTCAGAGTAAGTAACATAATTTGATGCCTATATATGCAATAAAACTAACAATCGTCATACATTTAATAGCACCGATCAAACACCTGATGACAATTTGAATCGTGATAATGGCCGTACAAATGCTTCTAATATTTTTAATGATACAAACGATTCAGATTCGGAACAGGAAAACAATAATTTGCAGACCAATACAAATGTATTAATTCATACAAATAATCTCTTAAGCGATGAAAACAATTTGAATATTATGACGCCTCGCTCTTCAAATGGCGAGTCTGTCGCATCAAACCCACGCATTACACCAAATCAAACCGTCGCGAGCTTTCCCTCTCATCACAGCACAAATTTAGAGCCAAATCCATCGCTCACTACAAACATGTCAAATATTTCGATTAATCGCAATCCATTAAATTTAAACGAACATGTGATTCATTCCAATTGGACCAATGAATACGACGAGATGGAAGACGAGGAGGAATATGACCGAATGCTTTCCGGACTATTAGTGACCGATAATCCGCCCAAATCTCCAGCAAACGATCAAAATGTGTTTAATTTAACGGGATCTCCGCTCGCGAGGGTAACCAATTAAAGCTGTTTTATAGTTATGTTATATTGATTTCGTTATTGAAATTTAATGCTATTTTATTAAAAAATAATTTTAGTATCACAGAGAATTTCTCTTCGGCACCGATGACGAACCGAATCCGGTGACAAGTCAAGACATTATTGTTCCCGATTCTGACGAGGATTGAAATTCGACATTACATTTCTTTTATAAACATGAAAAAGATGACATTGAAATATTAAACTGTA